>VUQH01080878.1:0-29169 GCA_015106775.1 Etroplus canarensis | reverse complement strand
TATATATATATATATATTTATTTCTAGTATTCATATTTATGTATATATACCAGGGTGTTGTATATATATATATATCTATGTATGTATATGTATGTATGTACACACACACACACACACATATATATAACTCTTACTTCATATTTATTCACTGTTTCTGTATAGCTAACTGTGTGATGTATATACTTATCCTATATCCTATTGCCACCTATGTTGCACATTATATATCTGATATATATGTACATATATTTATATTTATTTTCATATTATATATTTAAGTATACTTAATGGAGTGTCTGCAACATAAGTAATTTCCCCCCAGGGATTAATAAAGTATTCTGTTTCTGATTCTGATTCTGAAATTGAGCAGCGTCCCCACTGGCCACTTTATTAGATACACCCTGCTAGTGCTGGGTTGGATCTTCCTCCGTCTTCAGAACTGCCTCAATTCTTCATGGCATATATTCATCAATGCTGGAAACAGTCTTAAGAGATTATTCTCCATGTTGACATGATAGCATCATGCAGCTCCTGCAGATTTATTAGCTGCACATCCATGATGCAATTCTCCCATTCCAAGACATCCCAAAGGTGTTTTGTTGGATCGATTGAGATTGTGGAGACCATTTGAGTACAATGAACTTATTGTCATGTTCAAGAAACCAGCTTTAAAGGATTTGAGCTTTATGACATGGCATGTCACAGTATTCAGGTGGCTGGGCTGTGGCAATTAAATGATGCTCCAATGATGCATCATTATTTGGTAACAATGTGGCTGCATTAAAAGGTTTGGCTTGACAGTGATGTCTTAGATTCTGCAAACAGAACAGCAGATTAATCCCCCTCGAGTCTCATGATTTTTCTGACTGAGCACTGACAGGTAATGATTGAGTAACCGAGGCTTTTGTACAGCATGTTTTGCCCCCCCCCAAGTGATCAAGATTTGAGCTGATCTCCACAGATCTGGACAGGGATTTCTCTAATCCTCTCTCTCCATTTCTGTGTCTCTTTCAGTTTTTTTTTCCCCCTTTCACTACATTATGCTTGCTCTTGCTTTTTTCATATTATTTTTCCCACACACCATCTTGCTGAATAAAAACAGATAAGATCACATAGGTGCTTTTAGTGCAATATGCAAATGATCACAAATGATAGAAAAAATACTTGTTGATATATGCATGCTGTTATTACGTAACAGAAGAAAATTAATAGGAATCCAAACAATATTTGTTTTTGTAGTAGTTTGTGCTGCTCTACACTATAGCACAAAATATTCTCTGAACTTTATCCAGTCGTTGAAGAAAAATAGAAATTAGAAAGATATTTGAATTTGGAGGCCATGGATTTGAGGAATTACTGTACAACAGACTGTCGAGGGCTGTATTCAAAGTTCAGTGTTTGTGGAGTGTAAGGGGCATGCAGGTCACTGAACAGTTATGAGTGGATAGCTGTAATAAGGTGTGATTTGGCGGTTACTGATGCACAGATATGCAGTCTTACGGTTTTTTTTTTAACTTTTGTTCATGTCGAGGTGGGTTAGAGTTGCAGAAACACTACCTGAGTGTCTGGTGAACCTTCGAAGATTTGACTTGCAGTGTGAAAGCTGCTTCTGAACAAGCCAGTTGATACTGGAGGTAGGATACTTAGCTGAGATTTTGCATGCAAAAGCGACAGCACTCAAAGTAATCTGAACTGAAAGCCACTGGAGAATTCTGTAAAGATGGCAGTTGTCCTGCACTTCCAGAACCTATCAGTGGTTGTAAAAATATGAGGCTTATCTGCCAATTATAAAAATATAGGTAAGTGTACTTAAAGTTTTTCTCAGCTTACAGTATCCATAACATGAATTAGCATGGCATTTGTTCAGGTGCTCTGGGATGAGTTAGAAATGTTGAGCATGTTGGCATTCTGGATAAAACCACTGATGAATCTGTAATGCCATGTAACTTTGCTCATGCATAGTAGAAGTACATGCAGTTTTTATGACAAGATCACCACTGATATACTGTAAAGTCATTGTTCTCTATTTGTTCACTTATTTAAGAAAAAATAAAAATAATCATCCAAATAATGACTTGGATGTGTTACAAAAATGGCTGCCTAATGGTAAAATAATGGAAATTAAACAATTAATAAAAATACAGAAATTTTACAATATTAACATGCTTGTAGCAATGGATTTACACGAGATCTTGTGTATATTTAGTGTTCAATAAAAGTTAGTCTGGTGAAAACAAAGGCACAGGGAGAACATTCAAGTTCCACACAGACCAGCAAGTGAATTTGAACCCAGGATATTCTTGCAACACTGCTAACCACTGCAACCGTTGCTCACATTAAATATCTCAGCCATCTGTTTTTTTTTAAACAAGTAGAATGTAATCAGATTGTAGCTCTTATACTCTTATAAAAAGACATTTATTTAATACTTTTGTTGTGGAAAATTCCATCATAACACCACATATCAGTTAACTCACAAATGGGAAATTACAAAGCCTGTATTTCCTCTAATGTTCTCACTAATATGCAAATGTCTTGATCTGCTCACTTGTATTTCCTGGAGGTTTTTCCACAGCCAATGAATCTGCATAGGTTTTTGTGCTCTTCCTGATGCAACCCTCCTTATTGTGGAAGGAGCTTGATACCGAAGCTCAAACCAGGGATCTTTCACATGCCAGCCAAATGTAAAAACCACTAGGCTACAGAAACACTGCTGTGGCCTTTTGTTGATTGTTTCTAATTTTAGATAAGTGTTTTTGGAAATAAACTTGAATTTAGCAGTTTTGTCTGTTACATAAACATTACATGTTTGTGAAATTATGTTAAATTTGTGGCTGGTTTTTTTGGTCTTTTGGCCAGCTGGGGGCGACTCCTTCGGTTGCCAACATAAGCCAAATTATATTTAAATTTATGAAAAAAAGCCCCTGCCTCTCTCTTAATTTCTATTTTATCACAACATTGTTTTCATTTTAGAAATTACTGTACTATATAGAGTAAAATGGGTTAAAATGTTATGGCTTCCCCTACCCTCACTTATCAGGTCAAAACATTGAATAGATAAATAAAACAAGGTGGCTACAGCTGAAATGTCTGCCTTTGAAACAGGACACCACAAATCAGGGTTATGTTGTAGTGGCATGGACTGAATACTTGCTTTTGTTGAAAAGGTCACGATCAAAATGTGCAAAGAATGGATGATTTTTCTTTTCTTTCAAAATTTAAATCACCACATGCTACTTTGAAAAATCCCCTCAAAGACAAAGTGTTTGTTATTTACCACAGATTTATATACATATTTTTTACAAGTGATATTTCTGTTTGGTAAAGTTTGTATATGAGCTTCTACTAATTACTACCTAAAGATATACACTTATCAAACCCTTTTTGCAATTTCAACCAGTATCAATATTAGCTGTGTATCTAATACTCTTAGGAAGCTGTTGCTCAATGGAAATGAACTGTCAGTAAAGGTGGCAATATAAGACTTTGAGGACAACTAGCATGCTGAAACATATTGAATAACTCCAGCCTCATGCATTCTGATTGTGGCCATAGGACTTTTTTCCCTCGGCATGAAAAAATATCAATGGGAACGGATCATCTTTATCTTAAAATTTTGAAAAAGAAGTTTGGGTGAATAGAAAACTGCCTGTCAAAAAGAAATTTTAATCTAGCCATTATGTGGCATATACTGGTCTCCAAACTCTTCTTCAATGTCCGTTTGATGACAATGCTGTCCCCCGGCCAGACTGCTTTATGAAAATCCTGAATAACTCCTCTCTGTTTCTTTGAAACCACAATTATGACCACCATTCTTCCTTCTCAATATTCTTTTCAGAGCCAATTCTCTGTCCCCCTGCTATCTTACTCTAATGTGGCATCTGTGGGCAATTACCATTAACTTTTCATACAAGGCCAGCCAACAGAGGAAGCTGTTGTGTTGGCACTCACAGCATGGATTTGCTGGCTGTGTAGAGAGGGGGCAGGAAGGAGGGATGTTGGAAGGGATAGATGGCTGCTGAGGAGGCCTATTCATGTCTCCAGGCGAGCCCACACTTGACTAGACACTTATTGTAGTGGTGACCTTCCTGTCACCATGCAGCTAACACAAAACAGCTTCATACGAAGCACATGAGTTGCTCGTCTCCTATCCTGCCAGTCAGCCCTTCACTTGCCCTCTTTTTCTAGTTAATATTATTTTTTTAGTTGTTGCTTGCCCTCAAAGGCCCAATCCTTGACCGGTTTATGGCACCTTTTATTGCATATAATATACATTTTAGTGATTTAGTTGGGCATAACTTTAGTTATGATTCTTTAATAACAACGTAAAAATGTATTTATTCATTAAATTGTGTTTTCATTGCCCTACTTTCATGATTGCCAATATATGGCACAGCCACATGCAAGCAACAGAATTAAATATCAAAAAGTGCTGCTTTTGCATGACTGCTGAGACCAGAAGTCACTTTATCTACTCTCTCAAACAAAGATTTGGCGATTCCATTAGTCTGCAGCTGCACAAAGCTCAGACTACCCAATGGCTCATTTAAAGAAACACTAGATTTGCACTGTAACCTTGATGTGAGCCTGTGGGAGCAGGATGTTGCTTGTTTAGAATCTAGTGTGGAAAAGTCAGTGAGAGGTGCTTTTTGTACTTTCATTGTAGAACTGGATGATACAGTATGGGTTTTTTTGTTTTTTTAAGAACATAGACTGTAGCATTTGTGGTCTCTCTGTGTGTTTTTGTTGTAAGGCATGGCACTGGAGAAAGTGGACCCTGTGGTCGGTGGTTGTTGTGCAGGTTTCACATGGGTTGTTTCAGGTGCTTGCAGCATCTGTTTGATGGCCTGCTTTAGATGTTACAACAGATCAGTATTATTACTGTCTTTGTGCAAATGTGCTTTTGACACAATTTGCAGCCAAAATATTGCCACATACTGAACTCATCTGACCAGTTTTTTCAACAGTATTCTCGTCTTTTAAGTCTCGGGCTGTGTCCGTTGCCATGTCTCCTTGAGTAACACTGTCCCTCAGGTTTTCTATGGTTATTTTCTCTTTTATTTCGCGCACTCTCCTGAGCACAGCTGCAGAAACACAAACATTAGCATGTGTCCTGCTGCACCTACTGTCAACATAGCAAACATGGCTGTACAGTAACTCTTTTCCAGCCGCATGATTGGTTCAAACAGTGCTATTCTCAATATAATTGGCTTGAGTTATATCGACATTAAACCAACCCTGTCTTAAATCTCTGCCAAGAAATACTGTATCGTATTGTAAAATATTGTTATCTTTTTATTGCCTGGACTGGATCATTCAGGTGTGTGATAACACAATGTCACAGTCTTCCCAGGAGTGGACATCGCAGCAAAGTCACCCCAAAGTTAAACTGTGCAAAGCTCAGAGAAATGACAAAAAACCCAAGAGCTACATATCAGACTCGACAGGTCTCAGTCAGCATGTTAAATTTCATGAGAGTACAGTTAGAAAAAGACTGAACAAGTATGGTTCATTTTAAAAGTTTACAAGGAGAAAGCGTGTGCTCTCTAAAAAGAACGCAACTCCTCTGTGTAACAAAGTGTTGAAGAGTCAAATTAGGTCATGCAACATGACAAGCACACAGCAAATCTACAACAGAATGGCAGAAAAAGAAAACAATCACGGTGTTATAATGAAATGAAATGCTGCCTTTTCACCTCGAGAGCTGTGCCCGGTGAACTGAAGCAATGTTGAATGATGCGAGAAACTGAGAGTGATACAGAAAACGATAACTTCCAGTTACTGCTACTCAGTGTTGGTGCTATAAACTATTAAATCATGGGTCGTACTTAATTTTTCATATGGCAGCAGAGTCCCGTGAAAGCTTTTTTTTTCATATTAATGTACGTTTGCCTCCTGCAATCCTCGTCAAGTTTTTTGTTTTTCTTTTTTCCTTCTCTTTTTTTCTTTTAAAATTTTTTACTTATAGGTTCATTGTGTTACAAAGTGTTACTTCAACTTTGTCTTTGAAATGAAGGGTTAAATCTTTGCTTGTTGAGTGTTTCAGCCATATCGCGGAGCTGTAGCAAAGAGAATTTTACCTGCCCTAGGTCGGCATCTGCCTGCGTTTGGTGTTAGACAATTTCCCCCTTGCTTTTCTCAAAAGAGGACATCCAGCTGTGTTTGTAGCTGAAGGGAAAAGTTTGCTGCTGATAATATTTACCTGTGCACTTTTTTTAGGCTAGGCTGTTTTCACACAATAGTTTGTATAAACTGCTGTTTATTTGGGGCAATAGCTTATACTAACAAACAAAAGTGGTGTAGAGCCATTTCTAAACATGCACAGCAATCCTAAAGGTGCACATGAAAATAAATATCTGGCACAATCTGATCAGACATCAGAGTCTGTGTGGCTTTGTATTGTCGTTGTCTTGTGAGTTCACAGGAAGGGTTCTGCATGATACACCCAGTTACACTTTTGTCAAAACCAAACAGGAGTATCTCCAGTTGCATTACCACATCTAAAGTGGTCTGTTTGCTTTAGTGTGCAGCATGTGAAAAAAGGGCTAATAAGAGCAACTTGATTCTACTAACACTGTCTAGAGTCCATGTATTAGAACACCTTGTGATTGCTGTTAACTGTGGTGGAGTAATTGTAATCTCTCAACGGTAAACCTTCACCGCTGTCACATAATACCTTCACATTTGTTTTTAGGCCAAATTACATGAAAATGTTTGAAATTACAATTAAAAATGAGCTTTAGGTCTGTCATTCAAGGTAATGAAATGCTAGATATAGTGCTACAGTGACCTTGCACAGAATTTGTAACCTGCACAGGATCACCTCCAAACCATAAAAACACCTGGAATCAACTTTTTAAAGATTTCGTGCCTTTTATCTGCTGTTGAGGATCTGATGATCGCTGGCTCTGAAATGCTATGAAACAGAAAACCAACCCTCAGTCTCAACACCTTCTCCTGGGGCTATTACTGATTAATCTGTGTGTTCTCTCTGCTTTGTCTTCTCTTTTGCTCTCTGTCACTTTATGATGTAAGTGACAGAGAGTAAGTGTTCTTTCTTTTTCCTCTTCTTCCCTCATGTTATCATGCAGTCTGGTGCTACCATCAGCTTCAAGGTAGACAGGAAGTAGGCCTCCATTCTGCTGAGAAAACTCTGCACCATCCAAGTCTTATGCCCGGTACATGGGCTGAGAAACTATTATCCTCTCTCCAGTGGCATTTTTGGCAGTCAAATATGCTATGAAGCTATAGGGTGTTGGAACATTTGAAGTGATGAATGGAAATGCTGCAGGCTAATTCGTACAGAGAGCTTTTCTCTCAAGTTATTTGTGTTGAATTCCCTGCAGTTTTCGGCAATTTCTAGCTGTTTGAACTGAAGTGGTATCATCGATTAATCTAAAATGATTTTGCTCAGAGCTTTTCCTGGCACGTTTTTCTTGGCATTTTTGTTGTCTGCAGATCCTGTATATAAAGATGGAACTAGTTTCCGTGTCTGAAAAGTGAAGCCAGTGTGGAAGTGCCTTAAACCTGCATTTTTTTTTAGTAGCTACCAGGGGTCGATACCTGTGGTTGCATTCAATGGGAAAACAGACCTCAAACTTGACCTCTGTAAACACTTTCCTGATGAGTTTATGGGCTCCTTCGCTCATTGCGGCTTGATCATTCTAAGTTTCAGAATGGAGGATTATCCAGGGTATGCTCATTTTCTAATGACCAGTGATTGACAAGTTGTTGGCCAATGAGTGTGTGGTTTCGCAGTCAGATCCAGATCTGCAAGTCGCGTCTGATTTCAGAAACTCATCTTGAGGTTTCAAAACAGGATTTCAGAAACCAGTGGGTGAAGTCACCATTACATCTGTCTTCTAAACTGCCTATGGTTGTATGTAATCATCGAGTGGATTTTTTTAGGCCAGTAGAAAAACTTGGTAGACGTACTGTAACTCCACATGAATGCTAATGCTCTTTGTCTGCTTAATGTGTAAATAATCTCCTTGTCTCCTTGTTCCTAAAATGTAGGCTATAAATTAAAGTCAGCTGAATTTGCAGCTTGGCCAAAAATATTTTAAAAATCTGCATTGCAATAGAAATTCAGATAGCCTTTTTAATGATCTGATCAGAAATGTACGTGTAGGATTTCATGCACCAAAAGTAAACCCCATGACTCAGAAACAGGTAAACTGATGCAGATGTTTGGCACAGCAGACAGATGGATATGTACGTGGATGCACACTCACCATGTGTATAAGCATGCGTGTGCGAGGTAGACAACTGTTTTTGGTTAAGAGAGATATTTTGTCTGTTCTGTGTCCATCTTTCTGTCCTCTCCCAACAGTATCACGCTGTTTATTCTCTGCTTTGGTGCACTGGATTTCCTTTGAGTTTTCATGCTCTTTGACTTGGTGCAGCATGTCTTTTTTTACTCCTCTCTTTCTCTCTACAACTTTGCATCTTTCATCTTCTCCCAACATGACATAAAGTCCTTTTTTGCTTTCTCTCGTCTTGCCCCATCTGCTGTTGTATTTTTCTCTCCTCTCTGCCTCCAGAGTCCAGGTCCTCTCCAGACAAGAGTCAGTGTGAGGCCACGTTGTATTAATTAACATCCTTGTAGAACTCCAGCATTAACGAATGCAATCAGACAACATTTGATGCTATTTTTACTGACATTGGTGCCACCGTTTGATGTGTCAAGAACTGTTCAGATGCCAACAACAGTTACCGTGAGGTCTGATGTGATAGCTAGCACTGCACAGATAAAAAGACTTGTCTTCTTGCGCAGACTGCTTCATCAGAAATGTGTGGGTGTGATTTGAAGTGCAGTGGGTTGGAGTTTACGCTAGTCTACGTGTCTTTGCTGCTGGTGAGCCTCTAAAGCTGCTTCCCCACGGGCCACATGTCAATCTACAGTAGGAAACACTTGATACCAGTACTCTATGCCGATCCTTTAATCTCTTAATGATGTTCATAGGAGACATTTTTTCATTGTGAAACAGATGTGAGACTTTTGGATTATACAAAACCACGAATAGAGGAAGTGTAGCTGTAGAGTTTACCTTTCCACTTCTGCCCTGGGTTTGAGTTGTCAATTAAATCTCTCCTGTTTGGATGGCTCAGTAGTTGAGACAAATGATTGTACTTAGAGGCAGACCTGATCTCTGAGCTGCTCTGATTGTTTGGTCTTCTGTTTCTCTTTGTATAGTTAAGCAGCTTTTCCCCAATGCTCTTCCGCTATGTATTACAGCAAAAGGACATTGCCTAATAAGCAAAAATATTTTTAAGCATATAAGGTTTGCTTTTGAATGGCTCCCCAAAAGTGAAGCCAAAATGTCTCCATTACCCTCTGCTGCCTGGCTGCAGTATAGGTTCTAAGTCCCATCCGCTCCATGTTAGTGAATGGGAGGAGGTCAAACTAATATGAAAAGTTCTCCTAAGATAAATTTTTCCTAAAGATGGTTTGTGCAATTTTAATTAGTTCTTCTCAGGCTGATTTCAGTTCAGAGGGCCACCTTTCTTGTAAGTGTGTTTTGAGTTGGTAATTTGATGCTGTGAAAGCAGGGCCAGTCTATATTTGTTCAGGGCATGTTCCATGTTACATCCCATAGGGTGTGTGGGCAGAAGTTAGCTATGGTGATACCGCCCCAAATTGCTACTGCGCAGACTCTGCCTTCAAAATTGCAAGATGACAGCTCCCACAAACGGGAAATTTTGGCTTCACTTTTGTACAATGGTAAGAAGTGAAGCCATCCATCATTTATACAGTCATTGAGCTGTACCATGAAGATATGGGAAAGAGTTATGAAGCTAGGTTAAAAAGAGAGGTATTGCAGTATGACTTCATACTGAGAAAGTAGAACAGATGCAATGTTTGCTTTGAGAGTGTTGATAGAGAAGTATAGAGAAGGTCAGACGGAGTTGCACTGTGTTTTTGTGGATCTCGAGAAAGCACATGATAGGGTGCTCAAAGAGGAAATGTCAAAATGGAAGTCAGGAGTGGCAGGGGAGTATATGAGGATGGTGCAGGACGTGTAGGTGGATAACAGGACAGTTGTGCGGTAGTAGTGACAGATGGGTTCAAAGTGGGAGTGGGATTACGTCAGGGATTGGCTCTGTGCTCCTTCTCGTTTGCAGTGGGGATCGACAGGTTAACAGATGAGGTCAGACAGGACTCTTTGTGGGCTATAATGTTCACAGATGACATTGTGATCTGTAGTGAGAGTAGGGAGGAGGTGGAGGAGAGCCTGGAGAGGTGGAGGTATGCACTGGAGAGAAGAAGAAAAACGTTAGTAGAAGCAAGACAGAGTACATGTGTGAATGAGAGTGAGGCAGGTGGAATGGTGCAGATGCAAGGAGTAGAGATAGTTAAAGCGGAACAGTTTAAATACCTGGGGTCAATGGAATTGATACTGCACAAGAAAGGTGAAGACAAGAGTACAAGCAGTGTGAAGTGGGTGAAGACAAGTGTCAGGGGTGCTTTGTGACAGAAGGACAAAAGAACAAGAGCGAAAGGGAGGATTTAAAAGACCTGCTCTGATGTATGGGTTGGAGATGGTAGCACTGACAAAAAGACAGGAAGTGGAGCTGGAGGTGGCAGAGTTGAAGATGTTGAGATTATCATTTGGAGTGACCAGGATGGGCTGGATTGGACTACATCAGAGGGACAGTTAAGGTTGGGCAGTTCGGAGACAAAATCAGAGAGGCAAGACTGAGATGGTTTGGACCAGGTTAGTGGATATATTGGACAAAGATGTTGACAATGGAGCTGCTGGGCAGGAGGAAGAAAGCAAGAACAGATAGAGAGTTGTAATGAAGGAGGAAATGCAGACGGTTGGTGTGAAAGAAGAGGATGCAAGAGATAGGGTGAGATGGAGGCAGATGATTTGCTGTTGCCCCTAACAGAAGCATTCAAACGAAGAAGAAGAAGCCTGTATTTTGGCTATGTGGGTGCCATAATTATGAGAATGTCTTTAAATTAGTGCACTGAAGCCACGTTTTCCAGGAACCACAAACATACCTGGAAACTTAATTTTCTTTACATGTAACCTACCTTAGTCTGTTGAAATGTTTCCTTTGCAGGGTGGCTGGACTCAGCCTTTGAGCTAGGGTGAGGAGCTCAGACATCTGGAGGAATCTCAGAGTAGAGTTGCTGCTCCTTGAGATTGAGGTGGTTAGGGTATCTGATCAAGATGCCTCTTGGGTGCCTCCTTTTGGAGGTGTTCCAGGCACAGAAGAGTCCTCAGGATAAACCCAGAAGAGATTTTACATCTCATCTGGCCTGGGATTCCCCAGGAGGAAATGGAAAGTGTTGCTGGGAAGAAGGATGTCTGGAACACCCTGCTTAGCTGACTGCCACCGCAAGCTGACTTTGAATAAACAGAAGATAGATGGATGGATGAATGGATAGGTGGGCTTTCATAAAAAAGATACATGTTACAGTGTTTTTTTTAGATTTTACACAATATTGCTCATCATATGGTCAGTATTATTCACTGGAAATTGTACAGCTGTATGACTTTGAAAGCACACTTTTGGCAAAAGGTCAGGTTTTCACTTTTAGCCACATACAACGCCGGAACCATAAGTTTCAAAAGAAGATTTTTTGGAGCAGGTGCATGAGCTGGGGTATGGATGACAATACGACATCGAGCATGAAGTTGATCAGTCATGGTTCTCATGTCTATCGTGCTGTAGCTGGCAAACTGTAGTAGGGTGAAATGGGCTGCGTAGTGCTCGGGCTCTTTACAGGAATGAGAGGAATTTCCTAGCCTACAGTGTGGCTGAGAGACAGGATGAACGCAGCATATGAGGAATTTTTGTTTATTTGAATTCTAGTGCTTTAGGTAATTTCTCACAATTGCACCACTGCACAATAACCCATTATAGCATAAAGACAGGTGAGATTTTATTCTTGCTGCTATAATTTGTGCTGGTATGGTACATTTGAAAGATCAATGAACTACTGCATTCATATTTACTGTGAACAAAGGGTTGTGTCAATAAATATTTAAAGTAGTGACACCAGATCACATTTGACTTAGGTGTTTTATGGCACAGAGTGAGACTGAGAGTAAGGTGAGGACACTGGTTTTCCTCTAAAATGGATGAACTCCTGAGAGTCTCTCTGTTAGCAGATGGCATACAGATTCAGAGGCAGATGGAAAAATTTCTTTAAAAACGTTCATCTTCTTCTGTGAATGAGAAAACCAAGCATCATCGTGGAGTGGGTAGGGAATACAGGGTTTCAGAGCCCTCTTTGTGACAGAACAAGAAGGTTTGGACTAAAATGTGGGCTAAATCAGCTTGCCTTTTGTAGTATTTATTCCAAGGTGTCACATTTGACAGCTGCATATTCTTGTGTAAACAGTAGCTTTAAGTACCAGTTTCGTTTGTGTGTGTGGGTTGTGTGATTTTCGGTGTGTGTGTGTGTGTGTGTGTGTGTGTGTGTGTGTGTGTGTGTGTGTGTGTGTGTGTGTGTGTGTGTGCGAGTGGGTGGGACATGTGCCAGCATCCCTGTGCACTGATGTGAGTCGAGGTGTAGCAGCACAGTGGCTGATTGACTAATGAATTGCTCACTGTCGTGTAATGTGCGGTAACAAGATGAAAGACAGACACCAGAAGACAATCAAGAAGGGTTTAGACAGATGGTTTAACTCGTTAAGACCCCCCACTTTGAGTTTGTCAGTGCGTTTTGGAGCATAATCAAACACACAAGTGAATAAACTGCAGATTGATGTTGGAATTTGAGAAAAAGGAACCAGTGTAGTAGCGTATAATTGTTCAGTCTGTGGCTGTTTTGTTTTAACAGTTAAAGTCTTGGAAGGCTCCATTTTTGGATTGCACACAAACTTTGCTTTCTGGGTGAGTCACGCGTCAAGTTAGACATAATGGCCCATCTGCTATAGCAGTTTGAGCAACAACTGTGCAACACAGCAATATATACATAATATGATATGATGATCAATTTCTGATTGAAATCATCTGCGTGTAACTCCAAAAAACTGAAGTTCAATACAGCTGAAAACTGTGAACATTGATGCTTCTGTGCGAAAACGGTATATTACAGTCTTGCTTGAACCATCTCACAATTTTTGTGAGTAAAATCATTTTGCATCAAGCCCAGCTACTTTATTTATCGCACAGTCAGCAGAAAGAGAAAAAAATAGGCATAAAATATTGTATCAGAGAGAAGAGGCAGTTGCTTAGCATATGGACATTGTGGACACACATACTCATGGGAATGTAAAATATGAAGTTAAAATGATTAATTTATTGGTGATTTTTCAGTTATGTTGCGTTTAGACTTTTAATGCTGTTTTTGTGTAGCCGAGAAGATTTAGCAGTGGGCCACAGCCAGGACTTCTGTGGTGATTAATGATTTCCGGCCAGCATTCTGCCTCAGTGTGGCTGCCAGAATGTTAAATATGGCTGCATCCCATAATCATGTAGTGTAGGGAGTAGGAGGATCAACGCAAAAATCATGTTTTAATACTGTATAAAAGTGTTAATAAATTTTACTGTAAGTTTTCTGTACACCACAGACTATTTGAAATTCAGCGGCTACTCCATTGGATACACCTTGCTAGTATCTGGTTGGACATTGATGCAAATTTCACATTCCATCACATCCCAAAGGTGGGTTGATATCTGGTGACTGTGGAGGCCATGTCTCATGTTCAAGAAGCCAGTTTGAGGTAATTTAAGCTTTATGACATGGCACTTTACCCAACTGGAAGCAACCATCAGAAAATTGTTTACATCGTGGTCATAAAGCAGTGGACATGGTCAGAAACAGTACTCAGGTTATGGTGTTTAAATGATGCTCCATTGGTACTAAGGGGCCCAAAGTGTAGCGAGAAAATATCCCCTCACACCATTACACCGCCACCAGCAGCCTGAACCAATGACACAAGGCAGGATGAATCCATTATTTTTATGTTGTTTACGTCAAATTCTACCCTACCATCCAAATGTTGCAGCAGAAATCAAGACTCATCAGACGAGCCAATGTTTTTCCAATCTTCTGTTGTCCAGTTTTGGTGAACTTGTACGAATTGCAGCCTCAGTTTACTATTTTTAGCTGACAGGAGTGGCACCTGGTAAATGGTAAATGGACTGGTACTTATATAGTGCTTTTGTACTCTAACTGAGCACTCAAAGCGCTTTTTACTACAAGCCTCATTCACCCATTCACACACACAATCACACAGCGCTTTATTCTATGACTTTATTCTATGCCATTTAACTATCATGCACACATTCACACGTCGATGGATGCATCAGGAGCAATTTGGAGTTCAGTGTCTTGCCCAAGGACAGTTTGGCACATAGACTGGAGAAGTCAGGGATAGAACCTCCAACCTTACAGTATGTTGAAAGGTTTGATGAGTTGTGCGTTCAGAGACGCTCGTCTTCATACAATGGTTGCAATGAGTGGTTTTTTTTGACTTACCGTTACCTTCCCATCAGCTGAGCAGCTTAGTCATTCTCCTCTGATGTCTGGCATCAACAGGGCAGAGAACTGCCAGTCACTGAATATTTTCTATTTTTGTGACCATTTTCTGTAAACCCTCGCAATAGTTTTGTGGGAACATCCCAGTAGATCAGCAGTTTTTGAAATACGCAGACCAGTCTGTCTGGCAGCAGCAGCCACGGCCGCATTCAGAGTCACTAAAATCGCCTTTTTATTCCCCCATTCTGATGCTCAGTTTGAACTTCAGCAGGTTGTTTTGACCATTTCTAAATGCGCTGAGTTGCAGTTAAACTGGCGTACCTAATGAAGTGATTGGTGAGTGTATTTTTACATTGAGATACCATTTGTTGTAGAGTACAGCATGTCCACTGTAAAAAACCTGTTTAATGCTGGCATATCTAATCACCTGTACTTAACTGTAATTTAGCAGAGAAAGTTGATACAGTGCAGAGGGTTTTGTCTAATGATGCATTAAAAAAGAACTTAATATTGAGTCACAGAAGCACCAGGAAGTCAAAAAGTCAAAGTACAATTTTAGTGAAATTTTGGCTAGGAAAGAGATAAATGCTCCTCGCTTTTCTCTGTTGATGTTATTCATCCTCTGTTGTTTTTACTTACTGACGAGACAGAGATTCTGTTACAGCAGATGTTTAATCATTTATTAATGTTTGTTTGTATAGATAGCAGCAGATTAGAGGAACACACACATACACACACACATCCAAACTCAGAAAGGAAAGGAAACCAACAGAAAGGAAATGACCTAGCGTGTTATGACTAACATCTGGCAGAGATGAGAACTCAGACCAAACGTAGTTCCTTTGTAGGGGGTTGAGATGGAGGGTGGGCTTAAAATCTATGTGACCCACTCACGCTTTGTTACATCATCAAAAAAACTGAAATAATTTGAGATGTGCAGTTTTCATAAGCCTCAAGAAGTTGGAGTTTTATATCCAAACAGATCTATAGGAACCCATGAATGCACTGAAGTTGCAGTAAATCAGGAAAGCGCCCTGAGATGAAAAACTGCTTTAACACTGAAGCTAAAAAGGGCCCAGTGGAGCCGTTCAGCAGGTTGCAGTGCCTATTAGAGCAGAGCAGCGCCAGGGTAATAAAGTTCAAACCCTCCTGGACTGTCTAAGTATTAATCTTATGAATCCCCAACCAGTTAACTTGGAAGTGCTCTGATAATTGTCAGTTTTACAGCACATTCCTGTTGGAGAGCAAAAGAAACAGCAGAGCTCTTCTCTAATTGTACCATTTATTTGTCAAATAAAAATGAACAATGGACCTGAAATTTGACAGCTATCTGGCTTCACAAAAAATAACCTGGTAAAATAAAATCCAAATAGCCACTTCGCTTACTTCAGCCCACTGGGCCAAGACACATTCTCAGGTCTTGTTGCTCAGTGGTAGTATTCTAAATGTATAAAAGCAATCTATAAAAGTTGAAACTGGCCTAAGCCATCTGAATTTTTTTTTTTTTGGTTTTCCACCATTTGAAGTACATCATGTTGGTATTAATGTATGTCCACAACATGCAAATTTATTTAAATCAAGTGGAATCACTATGGTTTGTGGATTTGCTTCCAGGGATGAAGTGCACAGAAATCTTTTGTATCGAGTACCACTTTGGCACAACCAGACATTGTTGACCTTCGAGGGAAAGAGATCCAAGGAGTCGAAAACGATGAATACACTCCTCTGTCAGAGGCTAACTGTCAGCTCTTTCTACGAAAAGGCAGACAGTTCTTAGAGTCACTGATGCAAATACAAAAAACTGTGTGGCTGTCCTAGCGACCAAGCAAAGCTAAAAAGCTTTCTTACTTTCGAGAACTCTTTGAGCTTTAGTGTCTCTCTTCAGTAACTCTAGCCGACGTGAAGCCAGGAAGGACAGTCTACAAACATGCTGACTGTGTGAGCTGACAGAGTATCACAGCTCTGTCATTAAGACATGGGAGAACCTGGCAGAATACGGTTGTTATTCCATTGAATTAATATTTAGATGTGAATAAGACAATTTTAATTTTTAGTTTTTCAGCTGCAGTCCCAGGGCTATTTACAGATCTGACAGAAAATAAAGAACAGACATAAAAACAAAATTCTAATGTAGGTTTAATCTACATGCAAATTTCACTTAGACTACAAATCAGAAACGTACAAATAAGCACCCTGTTTTGGGTCATATATTATTGCTTTTAGAAAATCAGATTGTTGTAATATTCTTTGCAGCCAACAAGAATAAAATCAAACCAATGAATAAAGTTGTGTTTAAGAATCTTTATTTATTACAGATACTCAAAGACTTTTGATGCTATTAAGAAAACTTTAGACCCTCCTACTATCCATGCATAGAGGCCCAAGTCTGGTCCAAGGGATCTTCCAGGATTAATCACGATGTTGTCCAGAGACTTGATTGATCAGTAGGTGGGGATTTCAGACTTGTTGATCTCTAATCTGGAACTTATTCTAGACCAGGTCAGGCCTGCAGCATTAGTTACCTGGTAAGAAGTGAACCACCTTGGTAGTACTGTAAACCCAAAGTTAAATCTGAACTTTTTCTGGTTAAGTGCAGATTCTGCTTTGTCAGACAGGCCTCAAGTCTATGTGACAAAACCAGCCCAAATAGACAATGAAATCTAACCCAAAAACCAACCCAATACCCAGAGTTTATACTGCGAGAAAAGTGATGGTTGCGACTTTTGTTTGCCTGGCTGGCAAGTGTGTCAACAGTTGGGTTGGCAAGGCACTTTGTCACAGAGTTTCTAAACCCAAACGTCATACAAAGATGCTTAGATTAAATTAACTTTGCTGCTTAATTACTGGGGCTTTATATAAAATGGATTCATTTTGATATGTCCAAAAGCTAGATATGGCAGGTTATATTCAAGATTTTTTTATTCCGATTTACAAGTTTTCTGACAGTACTCTGAATGTTAAGAAGCAGAGTGAGTGAAAGCCTTGTGCGCACAAAGAGGAGCAGAAATGAGACAGAAAAAGAAAGAACAAAGAGAGGACGAGATTTAGAGAATGAAAAGGAGATAGAGCAGAGAGTAGATTGTGATCTGCTCGACACTGAATATTAAAGCTTATTGACATGCGGTCCCAGTAAGTTTCCATGCCACAATGACTGGTTGCCTCAGTCTCAAGGATCAGAATCGGGGAGCATTGACAGGACAAGTCTTGCTTCAAGGGGTGCCTTTGTGCCATTTTTTTATTCTGTCTCGGCATGTCATTAAATGTCACCATATTTCAAGTGGATCCAGTTACTGCACCATTCTGCTACGTCCCCTATAGGCACAACAGGCTGTGGTGCTGCTCAGAAGGTCATATTTCCTTTGAGGTAACAATTATTTTGACATGACTGGAGGTGTGATTGTGACACAAAATGGGGTTTTAATGGGAATTTTTTTGTCAAAGTCTGTTTGAAGTTAATACAAAAAAGCACTTTAACCATTCTCTTTTGCTCTCATCAAACAATATGGTACTGCCTCCAGACAAAGTACTTAAACTGAGAGCTTTGAGCTTGGAGAGGATGATTTTCAAATGCTCTAATCTTTGACTGATAAATCTCAACCTATGTGAAATAATATGACTATGTGATAACTGTAACTTTTTCTTTGAGATTGTGTATCAGTAACATGACTTCTCTGCAGTATCTCTGTCCAATCAGTGGGCGCTATGAGCTTCTGTGGCTGCACAGCAGGGCAATGTCATGTGGCATACAGCACAGGGATTACATAGTCTAATCTGCCTGTCATGAAAACCCCACCAGAGAATAAAAAAAGGGAGAGAGATCAAGATCATGGAATAACAAATGGCGGATGTTAAAAACAATCTGAAAAATGGGGATGCTGATTTTGGACGACACTGCACCTTCAGCCATATGGAGACCAGCAAAAACCTGATGTGAGGGGGCTGAAGCGAGGCCTGTGAAGTGAGTGTTTATAGATTATATACATGTGAGCGAGTGTGTAGGTTTGCTCAGCATGTTCATGCTTCATTTTATGAGTTCATATCAGAGCGCTTGAGTTCATGTCAGCATGCACACATACACACAATATCACCACTACAAAATAAGCAAAGGATGTGGTGAAGCAAAGGATCCTAGTGAAGGCTTCTATTTGCAGGGGTGTGTTTATAAAAGAACGCGTAGGCTCCTTCATGTGACCACAGGAGGACCAAAACACTGACACAGGGAGCTGAGAGGCAAAGGGAACCAAATCCAGCTTTTGTTTGACATTTTATTCTCTAACCAAACATTGCGCTGAGCCAGAGTGCATAGATTTATAGTTCATGCCCAGTATGTCTACATACTGTAATTTCCCAACTTTTGGGATAAATTAAGTATTTCTTATCTAAAAATTCAAAAGGGAAGAGAGAATTGTCTTTACAAGTTCTTGATTAGATATTGGTCAGACTTGTTCTCAATAAATCACACAGTATGTTTGAGTTTCATTCATCATTATCAGATGTGTGGTGTTGGTGGGTTTTCTTGAGGTGTATCTACGATCACTGGCCATTTTATTAGGTACACCTGCTCAACTGCTCATCAGCACAAATGTTTAATCAGCCAATCACATGCCAGCAACTAAATACATTGATTAGCTATGCAGACGTGGTCAAGATGACATGCTGAAGTTCAGAATGGGTAAAAAAAGATGATTTAAGTGACTTTTGAGGCTGTTCACAAGACAGGGAAGAGCACACTCTATGCCTTTAGGAAGCTTAGGTCCTTCAGTGCTTGCAGATCACACAGCATACTGTAGCCATTATTCAAGAGTTTGTTCAGTTAGAGGCTTCTTCAGCTCCGCTGCTTTGGATAACAGAAGAGGAGATCATTACTGCCACTGCAATAGCCCTACACAATGACTCTTTGTAATGAATAATTTTGATGGTTTTTTTTGTTTGTTTTTTGTTTTTATTGTTACTTCAACATCATAATTTCCCTTTGGGCTTATTATTCAAATCAGTTCAATTATTATTCAATTCAGTTCAATTCATTATTAATGTGGCATGGTTGATGGTGCCAGACAGGCTGATCTGTATTTGAGAAAATGCTGGTCTACTTAGTTTTCACAGGACTCTATGCACCCCAGTATGTAGAACCACCTATGGCAGCAATGACCTGAAGTAAACATTTTCTGTATGACTTTATCAGTCTCACTCATTGTTGTAGGGGAATTTTGGCCCACTCTTTACAACATTGCTTCAGTTAATTGAGGTTTGCAAGCATTTACTTATACTGTACACAGTTCTCTTAAGGTCACACATAGCATTTCAATCCAGTGGAGATCTGGACTTCGACTGGGTCGTTGTAACCACTTGATTCTTGATTTTTCAACCATTCTGTTTCAGATTTGTTGGTGTGTTTGAGACCATTGTCCTGGTGCATGACCTAGCTTTTGCTAAGCTGTAGCTATCAGACAGCTTTTCTCATATTTGACTCTAGAGTACTTTGGTAAACAGAGGAGTTCGTGGTCAACCCAGTGACTGCAAGGTGCCCAGGTCCAGAACCTGCAAAGCAAGCCCATATCATCACCCCTCCACCACAGTGCTCGACAGTTGGTATGAGTTGTTTCTGCCGATATGCTGTGTTTGGATTTCACCAAATGTGGTGCTTTGCATTATGGCCAAACATCTCCACTTTAGTCTCGTTTGTCCAAAGGACATTGTTCCAGAAGTCTTGTGGTTTGTTCAGATTCAGCTTTGCAAACCTAAATCCTGCTGCCATGTTTTTTTTTAGAGAGAAGAGGCTTTCTGCTGGCAGCCCTTCCAAACAAGCCATAATTGTTCAGCCTTTTTTTAATTGTGCTGTCATGAACTTTGACATTTAACATGCTAAGTAAGGCCTGTAGAGTCTTTTGTTTTAGCTCTAGGGGTTTTTGCAGTTTCTCTGAGCATTGCACAGTCTGACCTTTGGGTTAATTTGCTCAGAAGCCCACTCCTGAGAAAATTGAGACCTTCTGTTAACAGACATTTGAATGCTCCGTACCAGAAAACTGCCAAAACCTCTGCTTTTATAAAGGTGGCCACACTGATGATGAGCAATTAAGGAGCCCCCGGGTACTTACCCTCCTAATTCTTATGGAAGAAGTGAGGATTTTCTTAATTGTTTCACAGGACTACATAGAGTCTTGTGAAAACTTTGTTTTTCACATGATGGTACTCCCACTTTAACATAGTGGTGGTCTGGACTTCTACTAGAAAGTAATTCTGGCACTGTGATTCTCATTTGTAGCCTTAATGCTTTTTTTTTTTTTGCCAAAATGGATGTGAAGTAGGTATTAAAGGGCTTTTATTATCATCTTAAATAGGTCTTTAAGAAATCTGCTGAATTAAACACAAAGTGCACTCTGATGAGAATGTGATTAGTTTTGCAGGCATCCAAAGTACTGGACGAAGTGAAAATTAGACCTAACGATTTATCTTGAGGGAGATGTTTGTACGAAATTTCATGACAGTCTAGACAGCCCATGCAAAACCACAAATGTGAACTTCATCTGGGGATCATCGAAATGTGTAGATTTCATCCTCTGGGAACCATGAATGTCTGTACAAATTTTGGTAATCCATCCAGGAAATGTACTGAGATATTTTACTTGATAAGGGCCAATGCTAAACTGCTGCTGGTCTTTGTAGTCTTATGTTCTGCTGTCATTGATGTTTTGTGTTGATATTTAACAGCTGGCTCTGCATATTTGTAGTATGGGTTATGTATTTATTGTGTTTCTTTTTAGAGAACAATAAAGTTAAGGCTGAAGAAATCCAAATGATGTTAAACTCTTTCGGTCAGGACCATTTTTTTTCTAGTCAAATGAACAATTGTGGCCCCTTTGAATTTTCATTTTAATCTGTAATAACCCCTCCAAAATAAACCAGCCTAACTGGAAAAGCAGTTTAGAGTTTGTTTTAGCCAAACAAAACATTCCAAACCGCACTAATCTGAGTTGCTCCTGTATATAATCAGCTAGCCATATCGTTTCTGACAGCTTTGATGAGCTACAACAAAGCACATGCTCAGCTCATGCTCTTTGTTGTGTTGTTGCTCCTATTACTCCTACTCCCTTCTGCAGCTGAGTAATCACACTTTATTTGTCCAAACACCCACCTAATACCGAGAGCATCATGTTCACACCTGTTCTGTAGGCACTGCGGTATAAGATCCCTATCAAAATAGACATGACCTTCTGCTTGTGCGTGAACACACCAGAAAATCGGATTTTAGTGAAAAATAGACTCCCGAACTGACTGTACTTGACAAGCAAAGAGATATTTCCAGGCGGTTTTACTGCAACTGTATACATTTCTGTGTGGCAGTTCTTGGATTTGGAAGCACACGCCGTCCTGTCTGGACCAGTTTGTATCAAGAAGTCCTCCAGCTGCCGGCGTTGATTATCCGGCCAGAAGTTTGAATATCGGCTCCAGGACCACGTATGATGGAAGAGATTATTGTTGACTTTAATGACTTTATGGCAGGAGAGGAGAGCCTGTAATTTCACTCACCGCCATGAATCACAGAATGATTCACAGCTGAAATCTACAGGAGCTCCTTGTTGGTGGTCGCTCATTACTTCTCACCAGAGCTCCATGCAGATGTCCTATTATCCAGTAATAGTCCCTTCACTCTTGCACAATTACTCACACTTGGCACAAGCTATAACTATGACTTGAGAAAGACTAATGTTTCCTCAAAATCAGCTGAAATGCTGACACATTTTTGCAGATTAAAAGTCATTTTAATAAAGTGAGCACAAAAATCTAGACATGACGAGAAGTCTCATTTACCCTCATTGAAACGGTTAAACAGGAAAACCCCCTTGCACTCTCCAAAAACCTCTAAAGTCATTAACCAGCAAGCAACAGGATGAGCTCAGGCTTTTGTTTCTGTTCTGTGGATTTCCCCTTTTTGTAACTCAGTTGTTCATTTATCAGATTCATTCTGCATCAAGATGTCAATTCAGTGGCCTGCTACACTTAGGCCACTTACTGTAATCTAGAGAACGGGAGCGCTCTCACTGGGGACTAGAATTAGAATTACAAGTTGTTACTGTTACAGTGTGTGATAAAATTGCAGAGCAGCCACACCTTCTGATGCAAGAAGAATAAAGTCATTTACATTAATAAGTATTGGAAATATAAAAACTATAAAAATTATATATTCATATATGTTTCTATACAAACACTCATACATGTACATACATACTTATATGCATATATACATGCGCACACACAACCAAATATATATAAATACAAACACGCATACACACACACGCACACACACACACGTATGTATAATATTGGAAATACAGAGCTACTAAATATAATTTGAAAGTATATAAAGTACTGCTGTGAACAATGTGTGATATGATGTAGGAAATTAACTGCACAAATATTGCACTTAGCTGATTTTTTGCAATTTTTGATTGCTAGAGAGAGAGACAGTAGTGTCGGTGCATGTTGAGGTGTAGTGTTGTTATGGCAGTGGTAAAGATGCTGCCCCTGAGTCTATTTGTACTTGATCTGATTAACCTGTAGTGCCTGCCCGAGGGTAACAGGTCAAACAGGTGGAAGCCAGGATGTGAGGGGTCCTTCAGACCCTTTTGGCCCTGCTGGGTGCAGCAAGAGATATTTAAGTCCTGCAGGGAGGGCAGAGAGCTGCTGTCAGTTTTCTAAGCTGAAGCCTCCCCCTCTCTGCTTCTGTACAGCTCCTGTACCACACTGTGATACAGTACGTGCTTTGTGGAGGAGTGGTAAAAGGTCACTAGCAGCTTCTGACTCAGGTTGTGTTTCCCGAGCATTCTCAGCGAGTGAAGATGCTTTCAATGACTGTGGTGGCAGAGATGAAGGTACCCATAAATCTGAAGTCTTAGACCCTCTGCATGCAGGCACCATTGGTGTAGGGGTGGGGTGTTTCTCTGCCATTTCTTCCCGAGGTCATTTCTGTAGGCAGGCTTGTCCTCCTCTGACTCCAACTACCATAGTATCACAGTTGCTTTGAAACCATCCCAGTCTCTGTTCATAAATAGGATGTGTTTGTGTGAGCAAGAATTTTTCATGAGTTACCTCATGCTCTACACTACTGCCCTTCCAAAACTCCTTGCCTAGTGGTGAAGGCTCCAGTGGTGCAATTGGTCAGCGTATGGTACTTATAGGACAGTCGCTAGCGAAGTGATGCTGAGGTTGCGAGTTTAAGCCTCATCTGAAGCAGCAGATTTTTAAACTCCTTTTTTTTCACAGGGCTCATAGCAGACATTGCCTGTCATAGTTGAGGGAGACTGAAAGCGACAGTAGTGGTTCCACTGGAGTGTATGTTACTTAGGTTTGAATATTTATATTTGTCTAAACTAATGTAGGGGACCAAATGTATTTGGAGGTGCATTCTTGCAGTCTTGGTCATTCACTTGATGAATAAACACAATTAAAATTCTACAATGTGTGTCCACTAAATGAATGTGCATGTGCAAAATGGACCTGCTACACTGGGATAAATTACACAAGTTGCACAACATTTTGTATTCTGGAAGACACTATGTGTTGCTGACAGACTAGTTGCCTTAAACATCTGGATTAAGCAGTTTGTTTATTAGAGCATCTGTTCTGTCTGACACCACACTATGTAGATGTCCTATATTATCCAGTAATAGTGTCTTCGCACATAGACACTGATTTTTATTTGACTGGAGTTTTACCCTGATTAGAGAAACGTTATACAAGAATGAGCTGCAAAACAGAGAAATGCGCGAGGAGATGTCTCATATTTCTATACAACCTCCATGGAAACAGGTAAACAGGAAACCCCTTTTCACTCTCCAAATGCCTTTTAAGTCAAAAGCAGTGTGCAACAGCATCGGCGGAAGCTTTCGGTTTTTATTTTTTGGCCCTCTGTTCGTGTCCCTCGGCTGTTCAGATTTCCCTCTGTCTGGTGCCGCTGAGTTAATAGGCAGCCTGCTGCTGCTTAACCTAAAGAATAGAAAGACACTGATCACCCCGTAATAGCATCCCTGTCTCTCTTTATAAATGGCACATTCGTGTATATCTAAGCACAAGCCTCACATATGAGAAGCCTAGTGCCATCTTGTGGTTTTTAAGAATAGCTGCACTAATAATGCCTTTGCAAAATTCAGTGCTTGTACACAAGGGCAGTACATATAAGAAAATAACTGGTAGAGAGATGCCAGAGTGGTGAGTTCAGACCTCACCTGGAGCATCAAACAGTATATAACACATTCACCCCCTCACTTCAGCATTTAGCCATGTTTTCATCAACATCACATCTTATGCCTTCTCTGGCAATGCAGCTTGGGAAAAACATTTTTAGAATGTCCAATTTAACCCTGGCAGGTTTGAGGAGAAATATCTCCAGACTCTGCATTCGCACATCCATGCAGAGAAAAACTCCTCCGTTGGGTTCAGGAAGGGCGAGTATGGAGGCGAGAAAAGGACAGACATCCTGTGATGTGCAGCAAACCAATGACCACTGACGGCAGCAGGGTGGTGGAACGCCACATTGTCCCACACAACAACAAATGAGTTTCTTGGCCTTTGACTTTTCTCCCCTCCTAGCACAAGTGGATTATGGAGGTCATCCAAGAACAAAATTAGCCACTCTGTATTATAGGGACCAATGAGAGATTTGTACAAAAGCAAACCATCACCAGAGACGGCTGTACACATCGTGATGTTTTCTCCTCTCTGGCCTGAGGTAGCCATAGTCGCCCACTGCACAATGATGTTTCTTCCTCTGCAGCGTGTTTTTACGAGGGTGAATCCACAAAGATGAATGTACAGTATGCAGAGTTGATCTGGCTTTCTTCTCCATTACTGTCTAAAATATCACTAAATCCGCAGTTATAGTATAGCACATTATGCATAGCTATTTTTGTATTCTGTTTGGTTATTGAACATCTTACCTAACTATACTGACAACAGAGTTCTTTATTTCTATCAAATGGTACTGTGTACAAATACTCAATCCTTATTTTATGTTTTTCAAGGGCTCTAGCAATTGTTGTTGTGCTGATGGTGTTCATACTGGCAAAAGTAACATTGTCTGCCAGTGCTCTGTCCTGAATTTCTCTCAGTTTTATGGCATTGTTTTGCAATGACCATATCAGTGAGAGCAGTTTCCTGGGCATCTGAAAAAGTTCAGCCTCTTCCTCCTGTAGGAGGCAGCCTTTCAAACCTACATACTATGAATGTGCCTTCATCTGCTCCCTTGTAGTCTTCTCAAGGGGTCCCCACAGCAGATTAATCTGCATTGGTGATATGGCAGAGGTTTTATGCTGGAAACCCTTCCTGACGCAACCCTCCATGGTGAGAGGGGCTTGTGTCCCCACCTGGAATCAAACCAGGGACCTTTTGCTTGTATGGCGAACATGTAGACCACTACACTACTGGGACCCTGAGTCCTACATAATATAAAACACAAAATAATAAAATAAAAAATGTCAGTACATGTAAAACGTCAACAGAGTGTACTGTACTGTACTGTATTTCAGTAAGTCAGGGATGCATATCTCACCTGTTTTTTTTCTCAGTTGTAATGCAACTGTAGAATTTTCAGTTTCCCCCATGGGATTAATAAAGTATTCTGATTCTGATTGCTGCAAGTTAGACTACAGCCTTAAACCAGCCTCTCTCAGAGACAGTCAGTGATTCACTACACGCCCGATAATGTTATACCTTAACTCATCAGAGACCACACCTCTTGGTCTTCCTCTCCTTCCTCTTCTCCCTCTCCCTGCCACTCTTCTTTCTCCACCAGTGTGTCCTCTTTGAGCCATGTTTCCAAGTTTGCTCAACATGGACGTCTGTTTTGATGACTCTGTAAAAAGTTGTGACAGTGTGACTTCTCAAAGACTGATATGATGGATCTGCTTCATCAAGTTAAAATATATTAGCTCAGTATCCCTCTACAGTGTGATTCAGGTTATTTGGAGAAGGCTCTAGCTTTTGGGAGACTAGTAAGAGCTTACATCATGGGGCGACATGGATTACAGCTGATTATGTACACGCTGTCTCGACTGTCTGTAATTAATCAACAAATCTGGTCCGCTTTGGGTTTTGCCTCGTCACAGTTCACCAATGTGTGTGAACACATACTTTGACTGTGCAGCTTGTCCCAAAAAGACATGTCCTTTTTGTTTGTTTTGCCCAGCTGGCAGGTGTAAAGGGAAGAACTGAACATGGGTGAGCCGGGCAGCAGGAGCAGCAGCCTCCAGAGGAAGAAGCCACCATGGCTCAAACTGGACATCCCGACCATCCAGCTGACACCAGACGACACACCAGCCCTCACCCAGGCAAATGCACAACACTGATTACTTTTTCTATGTTGCGTTTACTGGTTTCACAGACTTTCACTCATTTTCAGTGGTACGGAGGATGATTGCCTTACTTGATTGTGTCTGTGTGTGTGTGTGTGTGTGTGTGTGTTGCAGCCAGTGAGACGCCTGCGTAGTGTCAGCATGCCAGGGGAAAACCCTCAGACCTGTATTGCTGCCTTGGAAACGTCCAACAACTACCTCAGACCTCCTGTAGAGATATTGCCCTCCATCACACAGACAATTAAAAGGTTGGACACATAAACACACACACACACACACACACACACACACACACACACACTCTCTCTCTAAATGTATAAAGAAAACTCTTCTTTCCTCTATCCCTATTCCTCCAGTCGCTAATTTCCTATTCCTACTTCTGTATGCATGATTTCCAATTCTAATAATTCCTCAACTAAACTAATTAAAGCTGCAGCCTTCTTTCTGGTTCAACACAAATTAATCTTGCTTTGTTTCTTCTTCCTTTTCCTCCCTTGTCCTTTAATTTTACATTTTTTGCTTTTCCTTCCCTTCCTACAAACCTCTTACTCTGATATGAATGTAGTGAGAAAAGGGTGCGCTTTGAGCGCGTCAACACTGTCCCCCCAAAGGGCCAGAGGAGCCCCAGGAGGGTGTCGACCATCCGAAGGCGGTCCTGTATCCCCAAAATACTGACCAGACGGCGTTCATCTATACCAAAACAGATCATCAGGTACATGAGAGCTGGAGGAGGGGGCAGTATAACAGCAGGTTGAAGCTGTCTTTTTTCTTGTGTCTTCATTAGTGGTAGATTAGTGGGGTTAAACACCCGAGTGGGTCAGAAGTACTGCTTGAGTGAAGGGTCTGTTTTGTTGGATAACACACAATGCATCAGTATTTTTATTTGATGTTTTAGTTTTGTGTTCTGCTTAGATGAAGAGGTCAAATGGCCACTTCAATAAGTATACTTGTTCAGCTGCTTCTTGATGCAACTACAGTATCTAATCAGCCAGTCACATGGCAACAACTCCAATGCACTTAAGCACATAGAAGGCCTGCTGAAGTTTCGACTGAGCATCAGAATGGGAAAGAAAGGGGATTTAAGTGACTTTGAACATGGCATGGTTGTTGCTACCAGACAGGCTGTTCTGCATATTTTAGAAACTGCTGATATGCTGGGATTTTCCCACACAACCATCTTGAGGGTTTGCAGAGAATGGTCTGAAAAAGAGAAAATATGTAGTGAGTGGCATTTCTTTGGGTGAAAATGCCTTGTTGATGCCAGAGGTCAGAGAAGAATGGCCAGACTGCTTGTCAAACCTTGAAGCAGATGGGCTACACTTTATTAGGTTCATCTTGCTAGTACCAGGTTGGACCCCCTTTTGCCTTTAGAATTGCCTAAATTCTTTGTAGCATAGATTTAACAAGCTGTTGAAAACATTCCCGAGAGATTTTGGTCCATATTGACATGATGGCATGACAGAGTTGCTGCAGATTTGTCAGCTGCTCATCCGTGATGTGAATCTCTCATTTCACCACATGCCAAAGGTGCTCTATCGGACTGAGATCTGGTCACTGTGGAGGTCATTTAAGTACAATGAACCCATTGTGATGATCAAGGAAACATTTTGAGATCATTTGAGCTTTGTGACATAGTGTGTTATCCTGCTGGAAGCAGCCATCAGAAGATGGACACTGTGGTCGTAAAGGGATGGGCATCTTCTTCTTCTTCTTTCGGCTGCTCCCGTTAGGGGTCACCACAGCGGATCATCTGCCTCCATCTCGCCCTACCCCTTGCATGCTCTTCCCTCACACCAGCCCTGTGCATGTCCTCTTTCACTACATCTACAAATCTTCTCTGTGGTCTTCCTCTTCTCCTCCTGCCTGGCAGCTCCATCTTCAACATCCTTTGTCCAATATATCCACTATCCCTCCTCTGAACATGTCCAAACCATCTCAGCCTTGCTTCTCTGTCTCCTAACTTCTCAACTTGCGCTGTCCCTCTGATGTACTCATTCCTAATCCTGTCCATCCCGGTCACTCCCACCGAAAATCTCAACATCTTCAGTTCTGCCACCTCCAGCTCTGCCTCCTGTCTTTTTGTCAGTGCCACTGTCTCTAAACCATACATCATAGCAGGTCTCACTACCATCTTGTAAACCTTCCCTTTCACTCTTCCTGCTATTCTTCTGTCACAAAGCACCCCTGACACTCATCTCCATGCACTCCACCCCGCCTGCACTCTCTTCTTTACCTCTCTTGTGATCTCTCCCTTGCTTTGGATGGTTGATCCCAAGTATTTCACCTCATCCACCTTCACCATTCCACCTGGCTCCCTCTCATTTATGCACATGTACTCTGTCTTGCTTCTGCTGACTTTCATTCCTCTTCTCTCCAGTGCAT
>VUQH01080877.1:0-16621 GCA_015106775.1 Etroplus canarensis | reverse complement strand
CTGTCATGGTCTGGGTGAGTGCTGGTGTTTTTCCGTTGCCTCTGTCTCCACCCCGGGGCGGAGACTCCTCACCTGTTCCTCCATACTCACCTGCCGGCAATTGAAGCTGCTTGCTTTAAAGCCCAGGTGCTCCCAACGAGCCCCTGCCAGATTGTCTGCTAACCAACGTTAGTGCTCGATCTTAATGTCAAGTTCATGTAATCCTGCCTACGTCTTCATTCACCAGTTTCCTTCGCGGTTCACAGGAAGAGATAATCTGCAGCTTCATTCACTCCCTGACGTCATTCATCCCCGTGCGCGCTGCTCCGGATCGACCCACCTGCCTGCTCCCCCCCGCCGTCGCTCTGGACTATACTTCAACGGACACTCACCCAGACCACCTCGACACCCACCTCTCCATTCCTCACCTCCACCGAGAATCAGTAAGACTGACGCCCAGTTGTTTTGCTCGCTGAACCCGATCCAATCTTACTCATACTCACCACCCCTCTCTCTTATGTTACAGCGTTCCGGCAGCTCCGGTCACGCCTCAGCATTTCCCTCACCAGCATCACACACCTATCTTATTGCATTCGCTTCTTATCAATAAAATTCTGTCAGTGACACTATTATTCCTGTGCCTGTGCCAGTCTGCGTTTGGGTCCAACCTAGCTCGCGGCCACTGGCCGTAACAGTTTTCATGTTGCCTTTAATATATTTCTGTAATAAAAATACTGTTTAACACTACTTTAGTGTTCAGTATCACACAGGAGTTTCCTGCTGAAAGTGTTATCAACAAACAACTGAAAATGTTACCACAATCAGCAAGTCTTCTGAAATGAAACATAACCAATGTTAAAAGACCAAAATTAAAATGGATTAAAAGGATTCCCTCTGAGCCAAAAGCTTAGGCTTCAAGCTGCCCTTAATGTTCTGCTATAGACACATTCATAGCCCAATCCACCTCCTCCTTCAAACTGTTTGTTTGCCAAGGACAGTCAATCAGAACAAAATTGGCTTAGAAGGAGAGGAAGGGAACTAAAAGAGAGCTTGTTTCAGACAGTGGCTAAACTGAAGGGCTTCACCATGCCCAGCAGAAGATAAATAAAGATTATTTTGAACTGCATATTAAAGAAAGCTACTCTTGTAAAGTTTGAAGTTGGTAAGGAGCACAGCAGGTCTCTTTAAAGTTAAAGGACCTAAATTGCCAATTTACAGGTTTGAATGTGACTGTCATATCTAATGTTTTTTTTCAGATCTGATTACTAAGGTCTGTATACATTCATGTGAAAAAGAATGACTTATGCAGTCCTGAGAAAAAAACAAGTGCTCCCTTACTGCTTCCATAGGAATTAAGAGGGAAAGTTGCAGCCAGTTGCTGCTAATCACTTGATTAATTGATCATCAGCCATGTGTCCACCTCTATAAAAGCAGAAGTATTGGCAGCTTGCTGGTCTGCGCATTCGGTGTGTGTTAACTCAATGCCACAGTATGGCTTGTTTGGAAGGGTTGCAAGGAAAAAGCCTCTTCTCTCAAAAAACAAACAAACAAAAAACATGGCAGCACGGTTTAGGTTTGCTAAGTTGGATCTGATCAGACCAAAAGACTTCTGGAACAACGTACTTTGGACAGACAAAACCAAAGTGAAGATGTTTGTTTATAATGCACTGTACATCATTTGGTGAAACCCAAACACAGCAGATTAACACAAATACCTCATACCAATTGTCAAGCATGGAGGTGGAGAGGTGATGAGCTGGGCTTGCTTTACAACCACAGGACCTAGGCAGCTTAAGCCACTGTCACACCTTGACGATTTAACAAGTGTATGCCGACATAGGAAAAAAAACTGCAAATACGCTAGCATATGCCAATTAAGTTCTAGGTAAATTTTGTATAAGTTAAGAACATGCTGAAGTACGCAGGTATACGGTAGTACAATGAGGTCGCTGAAAAATTTTGAACATGCACAAAATCTCTGACGTTTGCCAGCGTATGGCTCATACATCCCACATACGAGGACCATATGTTGCAGATATTTAATATATATAGAAACTGACGTTACTCATATGCCAAAATATGTGGAGCTAATGTCTAGCGCACCCAAAACATATTAATAGCCTATGAGTAACGTGTTTTTAACATATGTGTAACATATATCAAACTTACCTCCAACAGATATTGAAGTTTGTAGACGTATTTGAGTTGATCCAGTCATACTGAACGTGTTCTTAGGGCCCTGTCACACCATGACGATTTAACAAGCTTATGCCAACACATTCAAATTCCTCTAAAACGCTAGCATACGCAGAACAATGATGTTAAATGGACATATACATAACATATATGCTAGCATACTGCCAGTATTCACAAATTGAAGCCCATTTATACCACTCCCCTTAAACGTACCACATACGCAATTATTCGGCAGCGCGCGTTAGAAACATGTTCAGTACGACTGTGAAGCTAGCAGTACAGTTAAGAAGATACAATATATAAAAACCCATATTCAGAGTGTCAAAACGTATATACACAGCATGCAGTAGGTAAAAGTCCAGTTATGAAGGGGAGGAGCTGTAAAGTGTAATAGCCACAGGAGTGTCTATAATCATAAATCAGAATTGTATTGTTATTACACTGTTATTATTGCATACATTGTTATTACATAGGTATTACTGCAATTTGTAACTCACTTCATGTTATTGCTGCTAAAGGCGTTTCAGTTCAATTCAGTTTTATTTATATAGTGCCAATTTACAACAAAAGTCACCTCAAGGCACTTTACACATTAACGTAAACACCCTAAATTATTAGAGAGAAAACACCAACAATTACAATCATACAATCTCTATGAGCAAGCATCTGATGACTGTGGAAAGGAAGAACTCCCTTTTAAGAGGGAGAGACCTAAAAAGCTTAACAGAAAAAAAGAAATAATGACGATGGTTGAATCATTTCTTTAAATTTAGTCACAGCACTTTCCAATAAACATCTACTGTAGTGAAATTTTTTCCCCGGTGCTGTGTAGTCCATTATTGTAAACTCAAATGTTATTAAGAAATGGTCAGACAGAAGAGGATTTTCAGGAAATACTATGAAATGTTCAGTTTCTATGCCATATGTCAGGACAAGATCAAGAGTGAGATTGAAACAATAAGTTGGTTCCTTTACATGTTGTGAAAAGCCAACTGAGTCTAATAATGAATTAAATGTAGTGTTGAGGCTGTCATTTTCAACATCTACATGAAAGTGGAAATCACGAAATCACCTACTATAATTATTTTATCTGAACTCAGGACTAAATTGGACAAAAGTCCGAGAATTCATATTAAACATTGAATAAGGGACAGGAGGACAATAGACAATAGCAAATAAAAATCACTTTTGAGTTTTCCAGTCCGGGTGATCGAGGCTGAGTAAGGCTTTCAAATGAATTATAAATCTGTCTAGGTATTTGGTTGACCAGTAAACTAGACTTAAATATTGCTGCTACTCCTCCTCCTTGGCCTGTGCTTCAAGGATTCTGATAGTATGACTCGAGGGAGTTGATTCATTTAAACTGATGTATTCTTCCTGCTGTAACTAGGTTTCTGTGAGACAAATCAGATCAATGTGTTGATCAATTATTAAATCATTCACTGAAAGGGATTTAGAAGAGAGAGACCTAATATTTAATAGTCCACATTTAATTGTTTTTCTCGTTGGTGCCGTACAAATAGTTATATTATTCTTTCTTTGTGAATTTTTAAGATCAAATCATTTTTTACTAATTTTCCATGGATTTATTTTAGGTGGTCTGGGAGCAGACACAGCCTCTATAGGGATGGGTTTTGGAGGGTGATAGGAGAAGAGAAGCTGCAGAGAGGTGTGTAAGACTGCAACTATGCTTCCTGGTCCCAACTCTGGATAGTCATGATTTGGGGGGGTTTAATAAAATTGGCTAGATTTCTAGAAATGAGAGCTGCTCCGTCCAAAGTGGGATGGGTGCCGTCTCTCCTAATAAGACCAGGTTTTCCCCAAAAAGTTAGCCAATTATTTATAAAGCCCATACCTTTTTTTGGACACCACCTTGACAGCCATCAGTTTAGGTACGACATGGGGCTAAACGCGTCATCACTGCTCAGATTGGGGAGGCGACCAGAGAAAACTGCAGAGTCCGACATTGTTAGCAAATTCACACACCGACACAATATTAATTTTGGTGACCTCCGATTGACATAACCAGGTGTCATTAATGCTGACGTGAATTACAACTTTACCATATTTACGCTTATGCTTAGCCAGCAGTTTCAAATTTCCATGAATGTAGCCTGCTCTGGCCCCCAGGATACATTGGACTATGATCGCTGGTGTTGCTAACTTCACATTCCTCAAAATAAGAGTCTCCAATGACCAAAGTTTGTTCCTCAGTGGGTGTGTCGCTGAGTGTAGAAAATTGATTAGAAATGTGAACGGACTTCTGTTTCTGGCTATGCTTTCTCCTCACAGTCACCAAGTGGGCCTGGTTTCCCAGCTGCTCGGGATCAGCTGAGGGACAGCTAACTGGGGCTAAGTCCACACCATCTAGAGGGGCCTGGCTAGCTGCTGGAGCAATTTCAAGGGTGCAGAGCCTGGCCCCCAAAGCTAAAAACAAGGTATGCTTGTTACATTTACCACTGACACTAAAGGAGGCCGAGGTGTAAGTAAACATCTGACACACTGGGCAGAAGAGTACCGGTGAAGCTACAGAAGACCCACAAGCTAAGACTGGGCAGCTAACAGATAAGCTAATGATAATAGTGATGCTAATGCTACTGAAAGTGAGGGTGAAAGTGAGCTAGGCTAAGTTACACTACACCAAGCTAGCGAAACCGAAATGCCCAGTGAGTGAACATAACACACCTACAATTTGCAGGTGACTGAGCAGAATATGTGCACTAACAAAGCAAGTACAGATTATATTACCAAATTAGAGCATGATGTAAGTAATCAGGCTAAACAATGTAGCGAGCAGAACACCACAGAACAACACTGTGTCACAACAGGAAGTGCCACCACCACCAGTGCATCAATACAAGCTATTGAATCACTGGGTGTACTTAGTTTTTCACATAGAGTCCAGTGTAAAACTTTCTTTTTCACATGACTGTTGTTGTGAATGTTGTTATTGCTCTTCTTTGGAGGGCTGTCTTACCATAACTAATTCATACACAAACACACACAGTAAAATGAGAAGTACAGTCACATGGTCAAAGGAACTGAGGAAGACCTATACCTTTTTCAGAATTTGTTACATATGTTAAATTGAAGTGTAGTACTTGTCTGTCTGTGATAATAAATAAGTGAGGACTCACAAGGCATGAGGGCCAAGGTGGTTGCACTGGTGGAATTGTGAGAAAAGGAGCAAGTAGCAGACGGCAGCTCATGGTCAGTGATTCAGAGACTGTTATGATGAAGTGCTGCGTGTTAGTCTGATGATTTCAGGCACAACAAGGTGGGTGGTAACAATAGTGCAGACAAATCAGTAAAGGAAAGAACTGTGGGTGTTAACTGTTATAACTAGTCATTAACTGTCATTCATCCGTAAATGTTTGATTAGCTCAGTTCATGTAATTTTTAAGGCAACAAATTACACTTTGCTCCATTTTACATTGATTTGACAGAAATTAATCCAATAAGGCATAAACACCATGCCTCTGAAAGCTCTTTTGCAACATATTGATGTCACAGTTTAAACATTTTAAGTGACACAACCAGAAAGCCAGATGATATTTCTGAGCTAATTTGAGCTGTCTTCAACAGTTTAGATAACTGTACAGAATTAGCTGCAATTTTTTTCCTTCTTCATTTTGTCATTTGTATCCTTCACAGCAGTACAACTACAGGCTACCGTGTTTTTGCCTCAGCTGCATTTCACTGACAATGACTTTGTACACCATAAAAAATCTTGTGTCGCCATGCCTTTTACAGCCATGGCCTAAGACATCATCTTGTTTAGTTATCTGTCTCTATGATCTCTTTTGGACATAATGTTATTGGCCAAAGTGTAATGTTCTGCAAAAAAAACAACAACTTTTCTGACCATTATGCAGCACCATACTATAACTCAGCAACAGAAGTGGAGATTGTGAATGCAGTTTACATTTGGTGATACTAAGCTTTGGTGCCGATATTCCTTTAAATACTTCAGTGCATAATTTATTATAATTTATATTATATTTATTATAATTTATATAATTTATGTGGCATTAGCCTTTCTTGGAATAGGTTGAAGATGAGTTTTCCTGGGGATGTAGAGTGGAGTCTTACATGTTGATCTAAAATCTCCAGTGGATCTTCAGTTAAATTGAATTCTGGAGACATTGAAGGCCACAGCATATGATTCACATTATTTTCACCCTCAGATCATTCAGTTTACTCATGTATAAAAAGCTTGGCATTGGTTATGTTCTTCCTCTTGTTTATTCAACTTTTCCCTGTCATTCGTTAGTAAATGTGTCAGCTTCTGCTTGTTGGTGTGAAACCCCTCTTGTCTGTCGTTCGATCCTCTCTATGAGCCATTAGCTATGTGGCACGTCTGTCACTGTCCCGGTAGTCTGTTGCAGACACAGAAGGGAAAGAGAAGAGACCATCTGGACTGGGTCACACTGTAGCAACGACCACACGGGATGCAGCCAGAACTCCTCTCCAAACCATAATAACCGTCCGGGTGAGAAGAACAATGACAGCAGCTATGGGAACATTTCCCCTCTCTACTTACAGTCTTGGTCTTTCTTCCCATACACCCCCTGCCCCTTTCTGCATCACACTCTTTCTTCACACCTCTTGAGATAGTTCTGCTTACATGAGTTGATAAATCCTTTTTTGTGTTCCCTCGTTTATCCATGCTTTGTCTCTGCACTACTGGCTTTGCTTCATTCAAGAGGAAAGCAGTGTATCTGCAGAGAGGGAACATTTGGGAAAGAGCCTTTTGTTGCCGATTTGAAAGAGCAGCTTCCAGTCTGACAATTGACGGCATACCGATAGGGGACAAACAGTGGTCTGTACACATTCCCCGACACACTATTTCCTAGCAGATATACAGTCTGTAATAGCCTTCACACACATGGAAAGATCAGCTTCACTCTTGCTTAGTTTAAGTGAATGTCAGGAAGGATAACAAAGCGCCACCACTAGTGACACAAAACCTACAATTCACCTTTTTAAACATCCATTTCCATAACATTGGAACAGTTGCTGGTACAATAAAGTACACTTCTCTTTCCTCTCTGGCATTGTGGAGGTGTCTACTCGCAATGAATACTGTGTTGTGTTTTGTGTCTGACACTCTTGACCTGCATTTTTTTGGACCTGCATCCCTCCTGCCCCTCTTTAGAGCGCTGAGAAATTCCCCACTGTGCATGGGATCCCCAGTGAACACCTCCCTGTGTCTCTTCCTCCCTCCCTGTGTAAGATAATGAACTCACACAAGGGAGTGGGTGACCCTCTTTCATACACTTCTCATCTATCTTTGCTGTGTGACAGAGAGAGGCAGTGTGGAATAGAGAAAAAGGATGGAGTGCAGACTGGCAGTAATATCACAGAGACACAGATTGAAGCCCCTTGGACTGCTGTGTGCTGGTCTTGATAATAAATGAGGTTAAGTTGAAAGTGGCCCCATCTCTAGCAGATGAAGAAGGAAAATGTCTCTCTTCTGGCCTGCCTGCTTGAGCACATCGATTCACTTCTGGACAGAGCAGCAGTCTATTATCCTGGTGATTACTTTCAAAGCTTTTCATTTTGTCCTTGTGCCTGTGGATCAGCCTGGCACTTCAGGGACTGACTGAGTGCCCTGTAGCCACAAGTCTGACCTGAATGCCGCATGGACGTTGGCCTCAGTGTGGACGACGAACACCATCTCCAATTTTCACTCACTGTCACTCCTCTGACCTCCATTCTCTCCTCATTTTAACTCCTTCACAGAAGCTTCTTGTTTCCTGTTTTTACCTCCTCATGCTGCCAGTGTCTTTATTTTTTTCTATTTGAACTTCTCTAAAATTCATTTCTGCTTTCTAAAATAACTTTGTCTTTTTTTAACAAGCAACATTCATCAGAAGTCAAAGGCTTTCACATCTGCACGCAGAAAAAGGAAGAAAGCTGTTTGTATAAAGAAAACAATCAAACTAATGCCTCATTAATGCCTCAATGGGTCCATTAATTGTTGTTTAGAAGAGGGGTGTCAAACTCATTTTTGTTCATGGATTACATACAGCCCAATTTGTTCTGAAGTGGGCCAGACTACTAATTCCACAGCATAATTAAAGACAGTTTTCTGTGGATTATTAATTTTCTTGTTATATGCTTGGTTATATAATTAGAAGCATGAATGAAACAGGGAAGCAGTTAATAGGGGTCTCCTCTTTCTGAATTAGAAAATGGTCAGCCAGCAGGCAGCCTGAGGCATGCCTTCAGTTGAATATTGCTGTATTATACCCCCCCCCTGCAGTAATTACACTTTGCAAAGCCATCCAATGGGCTGGATTGGACTGTTTGCCAACTTTAGCCCATGGGCTGACTTACAGTTTTACACTGCTTGATGCCAGACATTAATGTTGTTCAGTGCTCATATTGTGCCATCATTCCATGTTTCTTGGCATATATTTGCAAAAGGTCCCTGGTTCAATTCCAGGTGGGGACACAAGCCCCTCCCATCGAAGGTTGTGTCAGGAAGGGCACCCTGTGTGGAACCTCTCCCAAATTACAGATGCAGATTAATTTACTGTGGTGACCTCTTTGGGAAAATACAAGGGAGCGGCAGGAGATACATTTACTAGTGTATTTTTGACGTAACTCTTTGAATGAGATTTTTTTATTTGAACATCAATAAAGACATTATTGTAATGATATTTTTAAGCACAGAAAACCATTTCATTTACTGGTATATGCATGCTTAAATCTAAATGGCAATTTCCTTTGCTGTATTGAATTGTTCAGTTCAATTAATTTTAAACATTTACAGTCATCATTCAGGCTTTTTCCTTAGCCTTGTCACATTATTGTTCATCAGCTATAATTTTCAGTGTCAATTCAGACTGTTCATGTCAGTATTACATGCAGTCTAGTCCTGTCCCAAGTTTATTATCCCAGTCTCCTCTCTACTTGATATGATAAACACAACTGCTGCCAGTCTCTTAAGTAATTGTAAAGTCTTGTTATGAAATGCATAAAAAAGGACCCCTTACAAGCTTTGGGGCTTCTACATGAGGATCAAGAAGACTTCAGAGCTAAAGTCTTGTGATCAGTTGCAGGTTCAAGCTCCAAAATAGGTTTCACTGTGCATGGCCTTTTCAGATATTACCTTATGGAGAACTACCCTAGAAATCGAAAATAAGCTACGACAATTCCAGCTTATAAAGTTAATAGTATAGAAGCTAACCATTTGCAATAATGTGACAGCATTCATGACTGTGTTTGTGGGTCTGAAAAAGGCTTTTAGAGGATAAATAACACTTTGTGATGAATAAGCTAACAAAAGCACTCCAGTAAGGCTTGAGTTTAATACAGAAACAATCATCCTATTGCAATCTGAGCCACGTTGCCGCACCAGTCCAATATAATTTAAAAAGTCTATTTTTATAATCAGATAATCAACTTCTTTATTTTGCCTTCCTTTCTACACAGACGTAATGCATCCCCATGAAAGGAGCCTCTTCATGATTTCCATTCAGATCTTACTGGCTTCTGGTTCTTGCTGGAAACCAGTATTTTCAGCTTCAAATTAGTCTGTTTTTGGGTGAAATTCATGAAACCAGAAAGGATTCTCTGTCAATCAAAAAACCCAATCAATCAACAGCAACAACCTCTGGTGCTACAAACTAATGATGCTTTCAGTGAATGAGAAGATCCTGAATTAAAGAGTCATATGTCATGAACACTTCTAACAGCAACACAGACACAAGGACCAAGAACCAATAATTAGTAATACTGATCTGGATGTTTGTGTTTCCATCTGTTGTGGCTACTCACAGTTTGTGGTAGGAGAAGGAGACAGGCAAGAACAGTGTTAGTGGTTTGTTTACAAAAGCAAAATCAATCCTGCTGGCTGGATAAAAGATTTCTCAGATAATTATTAAGACAGGCAGGTAGCAGCAACAATCAAAAAAATGAAATCAGCAAAGATGAACTAAGACAGCACACAGTGAATTTTACAGTCTGTCAAGGCAGGAATAAATAAAGTGAGCAAATGAGAACAGTGTGGTGGGTGTGGCAGACAGGTGACTGGCAGGGGAAGAAAAGTTGGAGGACATCTAGTGGGTGGATGCCATGTGACATGAGGCAAGAGAAAACATTGAACACAACACAGGGTTTGTACTTTGGCATCTTTAAAATGTTCTGTTTTCTTGGTCTTATGTTTGTTGACATGCTTACATATTGCAGAGTGCATTTTGATGTAAGACACATGAAGTTTATAATAATGAAATGTGCTACAGATAAAATTCCCTTGCATAATTTAAATGTCCCTTCGTATTACTTCTCACCTCAACCTCACCTGGTTCTGAGGAAGGTCTTTTGACCTGTTGCAGTTGTTTACTCCTTTTTCTTAATTAAATTAGTTGACAGCTGTAAGTAGAACAGTGATAAATCTGTTGGCTATGTCTGTTTGCTTTAATATCATTTCACCATTGCTTATTTACTTTTTCTTGACACACCTCAAATGTTTATTTCAAGGATGATTCCTCCTTGCATGAAATCTGAACAGTCATTGTATTTCATTTCATAAACTTTGTCTGACCGTATACAAACACTGCCCAACTTACCAGCATTTTTTTCATTTGCTTTAATTTATTCTTTCCTTTCCTTTCCTTTCCTTTCCTTTCCTTTCCTTTCCTTTCCTTTCCTTTCCCCAATTCTGTCTCACTCAGTCTTTTTGCCCCTGTTATTTGAGCCCATCTGTCCATCCATCAGCAGGGCACCTTAGATGGGGTCACCTCTCATGAAGCACATTAAGTATTCCCTCCTGCTGTGTTGGCTGATAAATCAGTCAGTCATCACAGGTGATGTGTCAAGCAGTCAAGTAGCATGATTATTTTAAAGAGCATCCCGACTGACCTGTCAATACAGACAGTTATGGAAACTAAGAACATAATAAATCTTTGCCATTGTTTAGATGGCTTTTAATTTCCTAATTGATTTTCAGTGGGTTTTGTTACTCAGTAGACGAGAAGCCCAAATTAGTTGATCAATTCGTGTCCTTCTCTGGTCTGGGCTAATTGATTTTATGAAAAGGTTTCTACTGTATTCCCTGGACTGTACTGATCCATTAATCATGATAGATTTCCAATTTTCAGAGGCCACAGTTTGTAAGATCCACCTTTATTACCTTTGGGACTAATAAAGTAACCTTTGTCGGCCTTGAAGAAATCAACTAGATTAAATACTTTTTTTTTACTCTATAGCTGTAGGGACTATTTAATATGAGAGACTATAAGCGTTATCAGTTTTATTGATCAGAACATTTTATTTGTAAAAGAACGAGGCTGTAAAGTGACACTGATAGCCATTTTTATTGTGATTCTGTGAGAGTAAGAGCAAATTTGATGTGGCTGAAAAATGATAAGAGACTGATTGGTTGTGACAGTGAAAGTATAATTGGTCTCAGTGCACCATTAAAGCTGCCTACATTGAAGAATATCACTGACACCTCATTAAAAGAGTCTGCAATATTTGTGTTTCATATAGTGAGAAGTCAAATTAAATTCTTCACTACTTTTAGTCAATAATGATACTTGGTGGGCTAAGTGCCTCATAAAATATACCAGATTCTTTACAGTGTTTGTTGATGAGACTCCTCCCCTTCTTTGATTAGCGTCTAAGTGGTTCAGAAGAAGGGCATAAGGTGAACTGATCAAAGTGGTGTACTGTTCATAAGCGGCGGCTTGCCTGTTTGATGGAAGTCAGAAAGGGACAGCTAGTCCGCTGGCAGGGACACTGGAGACAGAGTGACATTACTCTGAGAAGGGGGAAGGGAAAAATGGAGGAAGTGAAAGCAAGAGAACAGATCTGTTGCTCAGCCTTACAATGACCTTGAGCACACCTTCCACAGACAATAAGAATGTGACTGCTACGCCTCCCTCTGTTCTTCCAACAAAGTGTGCTTCACTGCTGCTTTTCTCATATCTTGAGCTTTTACAAGCACTTATCAGTAATCAGTTATGGTTTTGACCTTGTGAGAGTGTACAAGTAAATGCCATTTTCTTTCTTTATAGGCCTTGCATAATAGCTCTGTTTCCTATTAATTGCATTCATATACATATTTTCATATACATAGCTTAGAAAAGCAACATTTTGGTAAATGTGATACTACCGTAATTACAATTATATTTTTTAAAATTCTGTAATTTGGGAAGTATTTATTCTTTAGAAAGTTGAAGAAGAGAAGGACAGTGACTCCCATGTTTATGGTAAGTATGAACCTAACTCCCCAGCTTAGCATAACATAAATACTGGAAACAAGAAAATAGCTATTGTAAACTGGCTTGGTAAAAATGTAACTAAATCCATTACCTAGCACCTTTAGCTGTTTCTTGGGTTTATACTGTGCTATAGCTGCAACAGATGGAAGCCTGACCACCTCCCTCTGATAATATCATTAAGAAATATATATTTTGTGCTAATACATATTTTAATTGCATCTCAGTTTTAAAGCCTGGATTTTAGCTTTATGACCACTGACAGCTTGTTTTCTAAACCACAAGTGTAACCAAATTACTCACTCACACGCTATCACCATCTATCAGTGCAGTGCATCACTATACAATTCTTGGGTTGTGTTCATCTGTTTTATACTATAATTTTCAGGAGACATTGTGGGATTGTGTGATACATGATACAGCAATTCTCACTATACTTTAGCGTAAGATGTTAGACAAAGCTCAGATTTAGAAGAAATGGTTGAGTGTTAAGTTAGCAGTCAGTTAGCACGCTTGGTTAGCAAGGTCAATCTATAAAATGTATGGGTACCTCTGCTAATTAAAGCTACATACAAACAACTCTACATTCACCAAAAATGAACATAATTCAAAGCACTTTACAATATAAGGTAAAGCCCCTTCATTATTAGAAAGAAAATCCCAACAATCATACGATCCTTTGTGAGCAAGCACTTGGCAAAGGTGGGAAGAAAGAACTCCCTTTTAACAGGAAGAGACCTCCCGCAGAACCAGGCTAATGGAGGGGCAGCCATTTGCCTCGACAAGTAGGGGGTGAGGGGAAAGGGAAGTGACAAAGGAGGGCAAAAAGAAACACAGACAATGGGAGAAAGAAGACAAAATTTAATGACATGCATCAGTGAGAAATAAATGAATGGGGAGAGAAAAGAGGTGGGTGGAAAAGAAATGCCCAGCACATCATAAGAAACCCCCCAGCAGCCTAAGCCTATTGCGGCATAACTAGACTTCTTGGATGTACAACAATCCATATTATTTGTCTACCAGGCAGCTACTAGTTGCAGCTGGTTGTGTAGGCATCCAGCCATAAACACTGGAAAAGATGGACTTAGCTTCTGAGTCTGAAAAAAGAGAATCCATTGAAAACTGCTTTTACCCTGCATTCTCTATAATGTCCACTATGGGGTGATGTCAGTGGTTATAAAAAGACTTTTGGTTGTAGAGCATGTATGGGAAAATGGCTCTTTGACTAGACCTCTGTAAACACTTTGCTGATGAGTTTATGGGCCCAGTGTTCGTTTCGTGAATAAAAGATTAAGTCATTTTTGTCAATTTTAGTTTTATATTTCAGAAAGTAGGATTATCCAGGATATGCTCATTGGCCTACAACATGTGACTAGTAATTGTATATAGTCAATGAATGTGTGATTTCATAGTCAGATCCACCCCTCACTCATTCTGCAAAGATGGTGGCATTTCAAAGCTTCATAGTGAGGCTTTAAAATGGAACTTCACTAACGAATGGGTGACGTCACAGTAGCTACGTCCATCTTTTAGACTCTCTATCCATCTACCTGTCAGTCAAAGCGACCAGACTATTAATAATGCCCACGTTAAATCTTAATAAAAAATTTACACCATAAACACTTTTAATAAAGAGGTAATAAACTATAGAGAAGAAAATCCTTTTTTGGTTCTGGGCAGTAAACATGCTCTATTTCTGTAGTAAAGCTGACTATTTTAACATGGGAGACTGTGGAGACTGACCTACTTTGGAGCTGGTGTCAAGTGGCCATATGATTAACTGCAGTTTATTTTTTGTACTTTTGCATTGATTTCACTTTTCACTTCAGATGATAAAATTTACTTGGACGTAAGCAGATCCTTGCAGACCCTTATTACAATATTGACATTTACATTAGGGCTGGAAAATGTATTTGCAATTAAAATATAAAAATAAGCAAAATAGTATGCATATAGTACTAAAAGGCAGAAAAATATTACTACTCAATATCAAAGTGAGCATATTTGTGTCTCACTCATGTTTCCTATCAGGAAAAACAAATTAGCTGTGCATAAACATAATTTCAAGGCGACATTGTTGAATATGTACCTCACTGTCAGCGATGGGGATTTAGGATGCAGGGATGGAACAATGGATATCACAGCACCTGAAAGAAAGCAGGGGAGTTCTCATCAAAGCACATACATTCATGTCAATGTTCAACCCGACCGTGAAGCATTAGTGACAAATTGATGACTTTATAATTATGAATGCTCATACATAATGAGCAGCAGCAGACGATCCATGAATGTGTCTCCAGCTGCAGAATCTTCTCTGGCAGTTAAGTGACTCTATTCACAACCTGGGTGGAAAGAAACAGAAGACTCCCACGTTCAGTTTTACTGCCATGTGCTTGACAGGCATTATCTCTACCAAAACTACATGTGGCTGCTCAGCTATTGAAATGCAAATGTGAAAACACAACAGGGGTGGCAAACATCAGCATATTTCTCATATTAGAGCTGGAAGGCTGGAGGGCTGTTTAGTATCTAAATGTGCCCAGCCCTGAGGAACAGTTATGTGATCTAAAAAACAATGGACAATAACCACTTCAATAGTCACTCTAAAAGCCATATGCTGCTGTATGCTGTATGCTGTTTTCTTTTTCCAGCAGAATTTACTTTAATTTTTTGTTAAACGTATCTAAAGACAAGGAAAGAAAAAGAGCTTAAGGTAATTGCGATATCATATACAGTTTGCACTTGCACATTTGTGCACTAATGGCTTAAGTCATTCACCATTTATTCATAGAAAACTTGTGAATTTGAATGCAAATGTGTGACCTTCTGCTCTTTGTTCTTTGCTGCAGAAGCATCTGCGATTATACATGCTGAGAATTAACAAGTAGATTTGGCTAGCTTTGAATTCCTATTTTACTTCCTTCGCATCTCCATATGAACAGTGGTGCCAATGTGATGCATGATGAATTATTCAACATTTGCCTCTGTGTGTGTATGTATGTAAATTACAGGGGATAGTTATGATAATTGAATAAAGGTAGAGGAGTTTCAGTGTGATTGGAAATGATGTGAGGGAGGGGACAAATGCTTTTCCTTTGCACAACTGAACATATTGATATGCTCATTATTGAAATCACTTTTTTCAATGCACACATCAACCCCCTCAACCATGCATATACATGCTTAATTGTATCCTTGCATAAATATTTGTATATGCTGCATTTAATTACCCACAACAGCTGAATTCTTGCCAACAGAAGAACTGATGAGGCAGCTGATGAGGATTATGATGCCAAACAGTTCTGGGTGATAGAAAGGGGAGGTGAAATGTACAAGTGGAAAATATTTCTTGTTATTGTTATTGTGACACGTATGCTGACCTTAATGTCCCCCAAAGTGAGAACTTCAGGGGATGCAGGAGGAGGACTGTCAACCAGTGAGAGACAGGGGCAAAGGGTAATGGATTAAAACATATACACCCTTGCAGTTTTTTTCAGTGATTTCATCTTTTTTCATGAACGACAGTTTACTTTTGCAAAGATATTGAACTTTTGACTTTATGGTAGCTCTTCTGTCTTAAATGCTCATGAATACAAACACAGACACATATTTATGCATTCAATAAGTTTAAATTACTCAAGTTGGTACTGATTCTTGTCTAAAATATTTGTTGTTGCTTTTCAGCTAGACACAAATATTAAAAATATTTGTGCTATTATAAAAATAGCAATAGTAATAGCAATAGTATGAATGATTTTTGTACAATGCATACATATAGTGTAGTGTTTGCACATTTGCTTTAGAAGCGAGAGGTCCCTGGTTTGATTCCAGGTGGGGACACAAGCTCCTCTCACCATGGAGAGTTGCATCAGAAAGGGCATCTGGCATAAAACGTCTGCCAAATTACTGATGTGGATTAATCCGCTGCAGTGACCCTATGGGGAAAACACAAGGGACCAGCTGAAGGTACATTTCTTTACACACACACACTTTATAAGGTACCCTTGCTAGTACTGAGTTGGACAACCTTCTGCCTTCAGAGCTATTTTAATTCTTCATTGAATTGAATAAATTTGATAAAAATGACTATCCTACCCCAGTTTCTATATTATTTTCAAACATCCCCACTGCCTTTACCAAAGACATTTTACGATAAACTTAACAAACTGTTAGGACAATTCATCTGGAATGATAAGAAAGCCAGACTTCATCTT
>VUQH01080876.1:0-13011 GCA_015106775.1 Etroplus canarensis | reverse complement strand
CTTCCCTCACACCAACCGTCTGCATGTCCTCCTTCACTACATCCATCAACCTTCTCTGTGGTCTTCCTCTTCTTCTCCTGCCTGGCAGCTCCATCTTCAACATCCTTTGTCCAGTATGTCCACTGTCCCTCCTCTGAACGTGTCCAAACCATCATAGTCCCTACACTGAGGCAGCAATGGCTCAGTGTGACCTGGACCCAGTGGACACCCAAGACCTGCCAGCCTAAAGGTACGTTCACACCGAACGCGATTCGCACGGCGGGGGCGGCCGGTTTCAATGTTAAGTCAATGTAAAACATGTGGCGAGAGGTCCTGCGGCACTATTTGAGCGGTTCGCATGGCATGATTTGCGAGCGGCAGCGCGTTTCGCGTGGTGCGGTGAAAATGATGCCGCGCGGCACGAATTTTCCAGAGTTGAAAAATCAGAACTTTGGCGAATATTCGCGTCACGTCAACCAATCAAGAACTCGGCTTTGGTAGTGACGTGTTGATGACGTGATCAGCGGGTGGAGTCCAAAACCATTTACTGACCGAAGACAGATGGGACAGGCGCTCTGCAGCTGGAATAGAGCGCCTGTAGTTGGTGTCCTGTCGCATAATCCGCAGACCAGTGCGGGACAGCAAGTTATCGAACTGGGCCACAGAGAGACGGAAGTACCGCTGAAAGCGGCCGTCATCCAGGAGTAGATGATGAAACTCACCGTACTGGGAGCGTCTCTGAATTATATCGTGAACCCAGACACGGCGACGTGCTTGCCGGCGCCTTTGTAGAGCTCTCCAAAACAAATAAATCCAAGCTACTCTCAACATCATCCATGTCTTCCATGGTGTAGCAATGAGGCCGAGGTTGGGGGTAGCTCCTCTTACACGCGAATTTGCGCGTGTGGTCACACTTATGGACACGCGAATAGGGGCGAATTCACCGCGTGGTCAAACAGAGGCGGTGTGAGTGTGTGAATAATAACTAACAGTAAGTGTGTTGGTGATTTGGAATTTCTCCATCTGGGGATGAATGAAGTTTGTTTGTTTGCTTGTTTGTGTAAAGCCTCTACTCTCACCTCCGCCCTCCTACCTTCCCTTCTCTCTTTCTGCTTCCTAACACACCTTCCCCCGTCTCCTCCTCCTTTGTCTTCCCGCTGGATGTCTTTAAAAAATGTAAAACTGCAAAGTGGTAGGACGGTGTAGCATAAATTTTTGAACATTTAACTGTTTCAGGCGGTTGATTTACTGGTCTGGAGTTTGACACCCCCGTTTTTGCTGAGATCAACTTGCTTTGCGCGGTTGTTCACATTACAATCTAAGTGCAACCCCCATCAGACTCCAGGGTGAGCGCGTGGCCTCGCATGCAGCACGCTGTGTTTACAGAAGTAAATATTAATACTACACTGCCTAGCTCCATCATCGCTGTCTGCCATACTTGTTTTGTGCATTGTTGACATTTGTTCTCGCCTCCTCTGGGGCACATTTATGACGTCCGTCTCGCTTCTATGACGGAAAAGTCGGATGAAATGCGACGTGACCTATAAACACCCATTAAGAGCCGGAGTAGTAATCCCTATAGATTTAGAACGGGATGTCATAAAAGCTCCTGTAGGTGTAATGTGTAGGCGGTCCAATTCCTTTGTCCATCCTCTATGCTGTCATGTGCTGGGGCAGCAGATTAAGAGTAGTGGACACCAACAGACTCACACTGCTCTGCATGGGAAGTAACGCCGTGGGTGTGGAGCTGGACTCTCTTGACAGTGGTGTCATGGAGGAGGACGCTGTCCAAGTTAAGGACAGTATTGGACAATTCTTCACACCCTCTCCATGACGTGCTGGACAGACACAGCCGCAGACTCATTCCACCTCGATGCTCCACAGGAAGTGAATCCTACCTGTGGACATCAAACTTTTTAATTCCTCCTTGTGAGTCCTTGACAGTTTCATTTTGTTTGTATTCATATTGTATAGATTACAGTTTGTATAGTGTTTAAGTTTATGAATTGCAACATGTAACATAAATAAATCTGGAGACAAGTTTGTTTATTTCAATCATAATTTTCTTCTCAAATTTATATCTATTTATACCTGAGTGTCTCTAACACAATACAATTTCCCCCCTGGCATTAATATCTGATTCTGGTATTGTGCGTGTCCTCCGCGTGTTCAGCTTCTTCCTAGAACGACTCTGCATCTTGTGCTGAAATATGTGGACACAAGTTATGCAACAATTAAAGGCCAGTAACACTCGCTACTTTATCATGGTTTATTTTCATGGTCGTTTGTACGCGTGGGACCGTGTACAAACGAAACCAAAACAGGAGCAAACAACGTTCAGGGTACTAAATTCAAACGTTCTAAATGGCCTCGTGGCCTTCAAAAGCATGAGGCCACGAGGACCTGTAAGGAGGCCGCTGAGGTCCTGAAACCCCCCCCTCGGGTGGTCTGCGATGGAGGCGCGGAGGCGACCTCCCAGGTGGCTGAAGATAGAGGCAAGAAGACCACCTCCATAAAATAACCCATGAATGCAAGATCAAAACAAAAACACTAAGAATACCAAAACCATGACGACACTCAGAAACTCAAAAACATACCTCCAACCTACAAAAACTCAAGACAGTGACAGAACCGGCCTATTTTAACATGCTGTCACTCGTCATGGCCACTGTCAGTCAGTTTCCTTCTCCTTGTCTTTTTGTTCTTCTCAGCAGAGATGAGGTCTTAAGTAGAAATTGCATGATTAAAACAACAAGATCTGAGAGTTTGCATTTATGTTTGTGGATCTTCCACATCCTGTTGCCCTAGAGTTGGTTTTCTTGTCACTTCATGTCGCAGGCGTGATTTAAAACTCTTGGCATCGTACACCCACACAGTGTCTATGCCCTCGCCTGCAGTACTTTCAGGGACCCAGGTAGGGAAGGGGAAGCGACAGGCCACCACTTTGGCTGTGCTCGGCAGCTCGCGTGCCAACTTCAGCTCCAGCTGCTCCATCTGTGGGTAAAACCGTCAAAAGATTAGAGTGTGAAGACCAGAACGCCTAAAGCTTGATCATTACTGACACTACTCACCATTTGAGGGACTCCAAAAATGACAACGTTGGAGTACTGAGCAAAACTGACCTACAAAAAAACAAACACAGGGAGTGAATACCTTTGACACGGCTGATGACGCGTTTCCAGAATACACACGTGGATTATACTGCACTAATCAGGAACCACTGACCTTCCACAAGTCAGAGATGTGGAAAGACGTGGAGCGGTGGACTCCCTCTCTCCAGGCCTTGTAGCGGGAATACCAAACGAGCCAGGGGTTCAGCTCAAAGCCGGACGCCTGAAAACCGTGTTTGGCCGCTGCGATTACCTGCAAGAGGAAGGGAGAAGCAGGGAAGTGCAGGGTAACAACAGAAATTCCTAGACAACATGCAAAAAGACACCATCTTACACTGGTCAGAGCTGAACTACTTTGACATTTAACACAAAGGCAGAACAGAAATTGGGAAGCAACTTCAGGATAATGTTCCTCAATGTAAAATTGCAAAAACATTGAATACTCAATCATCTACATACATATATAATACATAATATCATCAAGTGATTCAAAGAAGCTGGAGACATCTCTGTGTGCGAGGGACGCAGACGAAAACCGTCCAGCCCTCAGGCAGCACTGCGTCACAGACAGACATGATTCTGTCATTAAATCACTGCATGAGCTCAAGAACACGTCCACAAATCATCGTCTGTGAACGCAGCTCACTGCATCAACCACAAATGCAGGTTAAAAAAATCTATCATGCAAAGAAGTCGTCATATGTGACCACGGTCCAGAAACCCTGCTGTCGTCTCTGGACCAAAGATCATTTAAAATGGTTTGAGACAAAGTGGACTACTGATCTGTGGTCAGATGAATTGAATTTCTTTTTGGACATCACGGACGCCACGCCCTCTGCACTAAGGAGAGGGACCATCCGGCTTGTTATCAGCGCTCAGTTCAAAAGCATCTCTGAGAGGTACGTACAGGCTTTAGAGCAACATCTGCTCCCATCCAGGGAAGGCCTTGCATATTTCAGCAAGACAATGCGAAACCACATCCTGCAGCTATTCCAACAGCATGGCTTCGTAGTAGAAGAGTCCGGCTGCTGGACTGGCCCTTTCACCAACTGAAAACATTTGCTGCATCATGAAATGTAAAATCCCACAAAGACGACCAGGGACTGTTGAGCAACTGGAATCCTATATCAGACAAGAATGGGACAGCATTCCTGTCCCAGAGGTCCAGCAGCTGGTTGTCTCAGTTCCCAGATGTTTACAGACGGTTGTTAAAAGAAGAGGGGACGCTACACAGTGGAAACATGGATCTGTCCAACTTTTTAGAGACGTGTTGCTGCCATCAAATTTAAGATGAGTGTTTTTAATGAGAAATTAAAATGTCTCACTTTCAACATCTGATGCGTTTACTAATGAATAAAATATTGGTTTATTGATTAGTAAATCACTGCAATGTTTATATTTACACTATAAGAAGCGTCTCAGTTTTTTTGTGCATGTCAGTAAAAATATTTGCACATTAAAAGGTGTGATAAATGTGCTACAGCAGCAGAGAAGCGACACTTCTACTGTATTAAGATTGCATTTGTCTACTTATAACTGTTGTTTGGATCAAGTTTATGTTTCTTTGACGTGCGTCGTCTTTGAACTCTTAACTTTCTAGCGCCTTAGTAAAGTCAGCACTTACTATCCTTCCGTCTCCGCTCCCGATGTCCACCAGCGACCCTGACCTCGACCGCAGCACCCCGAGGACGTTCTGCACCTGCGCTGTGGTGGCCGGGACGAACGGGAGGCAGACCTTCCTCAGGGCGGGGGCCACGAACGGGGCAGCCACCGCGTACAGAGCGACCACAGACCCCCCTACCACCCCGGTGACGACCAGCCCGAGGCGGCTCCTGCTCCGTCTGTCCCCGCCGCGCTGCCCCGGGTCCAGCAGGAGCTGCTCCGGCGACATGACGCTGCTGTGACCCGGGGTAGGACTTCAAAAGCAGGCAGTTAGCGAGAGCTGGCCTCCATGATAACAGCCGGGAGCGCTTCGTTATTCGAGGTTAAACTGTCCGAAATAAGGTCGGAGCTTCTTCAAACAAACTGCGAGCCGCCGTTACCCTCACTAAACAAACAAACCATCGCGAACCCAGAGTGATCCTGTGCACAGATGTGACGGTCCGACTGGATGACAGACAGACTCACGAAGGTTCCTCCCAGCTCTGGCGTTCAGTCCCGTTGTTTTGCGGAACGGGTGTTTGTTTCAGAAATAATGTAAAACATACACAATAATTATATGAATGACATTAAAACCAGGATAACACACAAAAGTGAGAAAACACCAGTCATTACGGTAAGAGCGCGGTATAGTGATGAGCTCATAGCGAACGAGCCGGTACAAAGAGCCAGCTCTCTCCAGCTGTTGTTCTGGAAGTAATATGAAGGAGAATGGTTTAACAATCTCCAGCTACAATTGTTGAATACATTCACTAACTAAATATCACATGTATACTGTGAAACTAATCACGTGAGGGTAGACAAGGATCATACCACCAAGCAGGGCAGAGAGTAGGGGTGCTGAAAAGGGCAGTGAGGACTACCGTACACTGCGCAAATTCTTGAAACAAAAATTATGAAAGGAAGTAGGATTTGGATGCATTGTAACAGTCTCTGTAACCCAAAGAATGTAAAATGTGTACAACCGAGCAATCAAGCAATTGACACCTAAAAGTGTTAGATGCTGCTGTTTTGCACATTGCAATGTATTACTTTCTTATGTTATTTATCATTATTACCTTCACCGAGGAGGTTATGTGATCGCCTGCGTTGGTTTGTTTGTTTGTCTGTGTAAAATAACTCAAAAACTTATGAACAGATTTGGCTGAATTTTTTTTTCATGGATTCGGCCTCATGAAAGGAAGAGGTGATTAAATTTTGGGAAGAATCGGGTGATGGGATCATGCCGAACAACAAATCCTGAAATCAATAACTATTGAAGTAATAATGATATCATATCTGTATGCATTCGTGGTCATCAAAGGCACTATGATGATCATGTCTTTGATGTCAGTGCCTTTGATCATCATGCCTTGGATCATGCTTGGCAGAGGTCTGCGCTCTATGAGTGCTTTTCTAGTTTTTACTGTAAACGGGTAATTCTAGTTTTAACAAAGCACTTTTACTTGAGTCCTGTGTTTAATGTGCCTTTTTTAGCACTTTTTCTCTGCAAAGTTTGGAGATAGCTGTTGTTGTTTTTTGTTTCTTTACTTTTGTTATTAGCATTTGTTATTACCAAAAAGAGCTACTCTTTTGTTAGGGATATGTTTAAACAAAAAAATTGAAAATGTCAAAAGCAGTTATTTTTAAAATGTCTGATATTTTTACAGGTGCTTCTGTCTGCCTTGTGTAGCAGAGTACTTCAACAAGCAATCTGAAGCATTCATTGGCTGGTTTTATAGTTAAGTTGGTAAACACAATAAAAACAATTGGCTTTAGCAATTTAATATTAGAGGCTGTGATTTTTACTTTTAAATCCTTCAGTACAAATGAAGTCTCAAAAATTTCAGGTGGTATATGTGTACACCAACATATTATGAGTCAAAAGGCAAAATTTGACTGAATTATCAAAAGGTATAAGTGGTAACTCAAGAGCCGTTTGGGAGCTGAAAGAGTCGGCTCTCTAAAAAGAGCCAAAATTCCCATTATTACCTAGTAAGCACTGATTTCAAAATAAAAGTCATACGGACTCAAACCTGAGTTCACAGACAAATTAATAAAATGCACCTTCTGCTGCTCTCTTGTATTCTCCCCAAGGGGGCGCCACAGCGGATTAATCCACATTGGTAATTTGGCAGAGGTGATGCAAGGCTTGCATTGGAGCTTCTCTGCCATGGAAACCCATGGAGCTCTTGGTACACAGTTTCTGTGCTGATGTTAACGCCAGAAGACGTTTGAATATCAGCAGTTACTGAGTCAGCAGAGCTTTGGCGACTTTTATGCACTATGCACCTGCGCACTCAGAGACCCCGTTCTGTAACGTCATGTGGTCCGCCACTTTGAGGCTGAGTTGCTGTGGCTCCTAAATGCTTCCATTTTGCAAGAATACCGCTTAATAGTGATTATGGAATATACACTACTCACAAAAAGTTAATGATATTTGGATTTTGGGTGCAATTTATGGAAAATGTAAAAAGTTCACTCTGCAGTGATATTACAGCATGAAAGTAGGGCATTTAAGTAGAAGCATGCAAAGGTGATTTCCTCATCTGAAACAATTTATTGAAACAAAAGCCAACAACAGTGGTGGGTATACTGTCAATGTCACAATAATTTGTACCATTGGTCCTCATCTGAAGCTATTTTCAAATCAGTCTCCTAAGGCCTCTGCTATGATCTGTGGGATTTTTTTTCTTTTTTTTTTCATTTTTGGTTTTTGTTATTAACCCTATTTCGACAGTTTGTTATTTGTATTTTGTTATTTTTATTCAGGTTTATTATTCTAGCCCCCCAGCTGCCTCCCTGTAATCTTATCCATATGAGTTTTCTTGTCTCTTGTGTCTGGTTTTGATTTTTGCTTCCTGTTCTGATTAGTTTCAGCTTTTTCTTGTCACCCTCCTGTTTCCACTTCCCTGATTGCACTGTGTATAAATACTCCAGTCTTTCATCTTTGTATTTGTCTTAGCATCTGTTTGTTTACCTTTATTTACCTTGTTTCTGGACAATTCTTGGGTTCAGTGTGTTTCTCTCTTGTGGACTGTCGTGCATTGGACTTTTGCATTGATCTCAATCTTCTTCTTCTTTTGGCTGCTCCCGTTAGGGGTCGCCACAGCGGATCATCTGGTTATGAATCCGCATATTTGATTTGGCCAATTTTTTTTTTTACGCTGGATGCCCTTCCTGACGCAACCCTCACCATTTACCCGGGCTTGGGACCGGCACTACGAGTACACCGGCCTGTGGGCCCCTGTGGCTGGTTTTTTTGCATTAATCTCAATAAAAAAGGTTATTTTTTGTTACTTCCTGCCTGCTTGTTGGAGAACACTAAGACCACACATGGACCCAGATTCAAAATCATATTTACTTCCGCAAACGCGGCGCGCCGCGTGTGATGCACGCACACCTTCTGCTGCGTGTGCGTGTCACTTCAGGGCCAGAGTCTGATGGTGGTCGCATTTAAATTATAATGTGAACGACCACACAAAATAATAGATCTCAGTGCACTGCAGTGGGAACGTAATGTAAGAGGTGTGGCCCAATACTTTTCTCCACATAGCGTTTACAGCCAGTTTGCTTCATTCAGTGGTAGATGTCTGACAGCACAAGGAGATAAAGAAACAAGCTATATTAAAATATAAATAAATATAAAGACAACATGCCAATGCCTTGGTGAAATTCAAGTAGAGGGAAAATATTTAATTCAATAAATAAAAAGAAAAAAATCAGCCACAATGTCACCTGAATTACATCTAAATAGCATGATATGTAAATTTACTAATGCATTTTTCTTGCTTTGGTGGTGTTCAAAAATAGCGGAAACACTGCAAACATTAAAACAACTCTTAAAAAACATTTTTCAAATATTATAACATCATACATCTGACATATCCTAACCAGAGTTGAAACTTTAAATGAAACAAGGAAAAAAAAAGAGGGGGGGGGGAATGGAAGAGCGATCCAGCAAAGTGAGCGGCATTAATCTTGGTGTTTGTGCGTATAAATCCTTTGATCCATCTCTTGTGAATTACACTGCCAATACGTTACTACTTGGAATGTTTGAGAAGACAAACTGTTAAAAGATCTGATAATGCTCAGCATCAACACTTTAAAAGTAGATAAAAAAGACTCAGTTCTGCTGTTTTTTTGGGGGGTTTTTTTTCTGACAAATTCACATAATCCAACCTACTTTCAGTGACCTCTATTCTCAACATCAATCTTGATGCGGTTTCATTCGGGACATTTTCTTTGATTAGAAGTCATTAGACAGGGTGCGATGGACAGTGTGGTCGAGACCGGATGGGCCGTGGTGAATTGGATAATGGTGCATATGGTGATGGCTGGTAGTGGGACCATCATCCATCATTAAATCATCCTCGTCGTCCTCCGGCCTGTACCCTCCCGCCCCATCCTGTGAGTAGCTGTGCTTCATCACCAGGATGCTCCGCCGACTTGTCGGTGTGTTGTGGTGAGAGAGGTGGGGCGACTGCTGGTTCGCCATCATTGGCTGCAGCTGGGGCACCAGAGCCCCTCCGTCAGGCGCGATGGTGGCGTCCCTCATGCTCAAGTTGCTGCGGCTACCATGGACACTGCCCTGCTGAGAGCCACAGTGGTGGTCGCGGATGCATTTGCTTTCGGTGCGTCGGAGCTTGTGGAACTTCTCAAAGTCGTCTGCCAGGGCGGGGTCAGTCAGGTCGCCAGAGGGGGCGCGGCGCAGAGTGCAGAGTTCGTAGTGAGGAGGTTCGAAACCAGGGTGGAGGAGGGTAGGATCAAAGTCATCTCTGTGGATTCAAAGAGAGCAAGAGAGTACACAGACCTACCTTACAAAGTACAGTAAATGTTTAGATGAACACAGCAAATATGTACAAACCCCCACGTGTATGAATAAAATATATGGCTGTAGGCAAAAAGATGAACAAAATATTGTGTTAGTGCTTTTTCAACGTGCATCCCTATTCATGCACAGTTTGGAATGAAAGGTCTGTAACTCATGCATTTACACATAAAGTTGCCCCAGAAAGTACTGGTACAGAATGTTTAAAACTAAATTAAAGTCAAAAACACTTCGTATCTGGTTGCATATCCCGCACAATAACTGCATCGAGCCTGCAGACTCCACGGGATTTCTTGTTTCCTTATTGGCTCGGAGCTGGTGATTGACTTGGCCAGTCCACAACCTTCCATTTGTCCCCCTGATGAAGTCCTTTATTGAGGCAGCAGTGTGCTTTGGATTGTTGTCTTGCTGCATAATGCATAGATGTATTCTCTGTAAGTTAGCAGATAATATGTTTCCGTAGACTTCTGCATTCATTCTGATACGACCATCATGGGTTACATCATCAATAAAAATGACAGAGCCTATTCCAGAAGCAGGCATGCAAGCCCAAACCATGACACAGCCTCTGCCATGCTTCACAGATGAGCTTGTGTGTTTAGGATCATGAAGAGATCCCTTCTTTCTCCATCTGTTGGCCTTTCCATCACTTTGGTGGAGGTTCATCTTTGTCTCATCAGTCCACAAAACTTTGTTCTAGAACTGTTGTGCCTCATCTCTGTACTTTTTATTTTTTATATTTTTTAGAAATTTCAATCTGGCTTTCCAGTTTTTACTGCTGATGTGTGGTTTGCATCTTGCAATATGGTCCTACTGTATGCTGTTGTTCTCTAAGTCTCCTTCAAAGAGTGGATTATGATATTTCCACCCCCGCTCTCTGGAGCTTGTTCTTGATGTTACAGCCTGTTGATCTGGTGTTTTTCCTTTACTGTTCTCACCATTTTTCTTCCACTGTTGTTGTTTTCCTTGGAACTCCAGTCTATTTCCTGTCGCTCAGCACCCTGGTGTTTTTCTTCTTTTTCAGGACATTCCACATTGTGGTATCAGCAGTGCTCAGTGTTTCTCAAACCCCTCTGATGGATTTTCCACCTTTTCTCAGATTCAGAACGGCATGCTTTTCCCCATAGACAGCTCTCTGGTCTTCATGTTGGTCACCCTCACTTAAATGCAGCCTTCACAGGTGAAAGCCAAAGCGCAAACTAAGAGTAGATATCCAGGGCAAAAGATCATGCTTATATTATGCACCTGGGTAACAAGAAACACCTGTCACTTGCTGTGTTCCAATACTTTTGCTCAGTTGAAACACTGGGTGGTTTGATCCAAAATGTGTTCTGTTGTGCGTTGTTTAACATATCTGGATGTAAATACCAGGGAATAAAAGCTGAAACATGGATCGCTCTTCTCAAATTCATCTTTTGATCTCTCGCACAAATGTCTTCAAGTTATCGAATGAGGTTTCATATGTAGCGCTTTGTCAGTAGGTTTAGTTCAATCTATAAATTTAAAGTTAAATTTCATTTCTAGTCTAGCAGATGCGAAGCAACATCAGCATTCACTTCAAATTGTTTCATATCACTTGGCAACATCTCTCTGACACTTGTAATTTGGTGTCAACAACATTCTGTAGTTTTTCTATGGCTTGCTCATCAGCTGGGTGATGTTCAGTGCAAGGTTTGGGGAATGAAAAGAGGCTAAAAACACATAGTCATTACATCCAATGCTTTGTTAAAAATTAGATATTAAATCTGTAAGCTCTCACCTGCGGATGATGTATTTCTTGCGAGGCTGTTTGACCTGGATGATGACGGAGATGACGAGCAGGATGACAACTAGACCGCAGGTTACTCCAATGATAGTAAGGTTAGTGTTATCCAGGGAATCCAGGATGCTGGGTTTCCTCTTTTCTGGTTAAGGAGACAACACAGACAAAAAATCATAACTGCACCTGGCAACTGAAGTATTGACTGGTGGATGGTGGTTTCTAAGCCCATTTGTCTAAGCTCGTGTCTTAGCGTACCTTTGCAGTGGTTCTCGTCCCATGGGTAAACACAGTTCTGGATGCCATTGCAGACCAGGGTGTGGTTGATGCACATGTTGCTATGGCAAAAGAAAGTGTCTCCTGCACATGGAGCTGAAAAAAGAAACATGGAGCTGTAGAGCAAACAAAGCAACACACTATCACATCATTGGGGGCTCACTGGGGGTTCTTATGATGAATAATAAAAATCTATGAATGGTTTCCATGTTTTCAGGTGTGTAAATACCCTTTGAGTGTGTACCTATTTTTTTTTGTAGCTTTAAGAAATATAGCATCTCTTTGATCCAGCAGGAAAAGGATGGAGGAGCATGTTTCATTTTAGAAAAGGTGCCTTGCAAGCAGTGTAGTGAATGCTACAATCCCATGAACCTTAGATGGCAAGAGTACACAGGATTCCATTGTTACTACATCAAAAAGGGACAGGCAGAAATCAGTATCATATCTCATTTTAAACATTTCTCTTAGTGCTTTAAAAATTATTAACTTAAAGGAAGAGAGGCTCAGGCATAACCAGAGAATGTGTATCAAATCTGCTGCTTGGCCTCTACACCAAGGACAGGCTGGCTCAACATAGCATTTTGGGTTATTATTATTAACCCTCAGTCTGTTTTTCACTGATTTCCTGTGTTTTAGGTTTTGATTACTGTCACACTGAGTTTTATACAGTTGAAACCAAAAGTTTACATTGTGTAAAAAGATACCTTAACATTTTTTTCTCACTGTCTGAAATTAAATCAGACTAAACGTCTCCTGTTTTAGGTCAGTTAGGATTGCCAGCATTATTTCTATTTGCTAAATGGTGCAATAATGAGAGAGAGAGTATTTTAGAGAGAATTTTATTACTTTCTTTGAAGTCAGAAGTTTACATACACAAAGACAACTATACCTTTAAACAACATGGGAAAGCCCAGATGATGTTGGCTTTGGAAGCTTCTGATAGGTTAACTGACAACATTTGATTTAATTGGAGGCACACCTGTGCTTGTATTTTAAGGTCACACTCAAACACACTACTTCCTTGTTTGACATTATGGGAAAATCAAAAGAAATCAGCCAAAATATCAGGAAGAGAATTGAGGAGCTCCACAAGTCTGGTTCATCTTTGGGTGCAATTTCCAGATGCTTGAAGGTGCCACATTCATCTGTTTAAACAATTATCCACAAGTATAAACAACATGGGAATGTCCAGCCATCATACCGCTCAGGAAGGAGACGGTTTCTGTGTCCCAGAGATGAACGTATTTTGGTCTGAAATGTGTGAATCAACCCCAGAAACAAAGCTAAAGAGCTTGTGAAGATGATGGCTGAAGCTGGTAAGAGTGTGTCATTATCCACAGTCAAACGAGTCCTGTACCAACATGGGCTAAAAGGCCACTCAGCCAGGAAGAAGCCTTTACTCCAAAAGCAACATTAAT
>VUQH01080874.1:0-18148 GCA_015106775.1 Etroplus canarensis | reverse complement strand
AATAACCTCAGCGTAGACGCGTTTGTATAAAATGTGTTATTGCGTATAAAGAGACAAAGAAGAAAAAGGAAAAAAAAAAAAAAAAAGAGCGCGTATGTGTCCTGTTTGTATGCACGTGTGTCGTGCGCGTGCGTATCTGCCGTATGTTCGTGTACTGAATCAGTACTTGCATTCAGCATGCCGTCTGAGCTGGGTATCACAGTTTGATAGGATGTTTTTGTTCCACATGTTGATGACGTGTGTACAAGTATATATGTACAGTTTGTATGTAAGAGACAAATGGTGAAACCTCAAAAGTTGATTTGTTCTTCTATATTGCTGGATCCAGCCACGGGGTCGTAATCAGAAAAATAAAATAAATAAATAAATAAATTGTCTTGAGCCGGTCAGTCATTCCTCGAACACACATGTAACTGCTGCGAGAACTGGACACAGTGATGGATAGACACTCAAATAAATAAAAATCTATATCTGTAAAGCTTGCTGTGCTGATTGTTTTGAATGTGTTTCACTTGATGTTGCCACAGGTAACTTTTTTTGGCTAACGCAGCCTCTCCACAAAACATTTATACACTATCAGAACACTTCACTAGGTACACCTAAGGGTACCTAGGAGGTAGAGCGGGTCATCTTCTAACAAGAAGGTTGGCATTTCCATCCCGGGCTTCTCCAGTCTGCATGCTGAAGTGCCCTTGGACAATACACTGAACCCCAGATTGCTCCTGATGCGTCCATTGGAGTGTGAAAGTGTGTATGATGGTTAAATGTGCTTAAAGGCATAGAATGAAGTGTGTGTGAATGAGTGGATGAGGCTTGTAGTAAGAAGCGCTATAAAAGTACCAGTCCATTCACCATTACACCTGTTTAGCAGCTCATTAATGCTAATATATCATCAGTCACATGGCAGCAGCTGAATCAACAGTAACTCTAATAACCACTCATTACAACTAAGGCAGAGAAGCATCATTGTATGGCAGCACGGTGTCTCAGTGGTTAGCACTGTTGCCTCACATCAAGCGGGCCCTGGGTTCAAACCCAGGTCGGGCCCTTCTGTGTGGAGTTTGCATGTTCTCCCCGTGCTTGTGCAGGTTTTCTCTGGGAGCTGCAGTTTCTCCTGCTGTTGAAAATCACGCTAGGGTAATGCTGTCTGTCAGCACAGGACAGACAGCAAGAGATTCTTAAGCTCAAGAGTTCTCTCCCTGGTTAAATAAAGGTTAATAATGGTATGCACAGCTGCTGAACCTTAAAGGAGATAAGCCACAAGACCACTCCAGGCCACTCCTGTCAGCCGATAACAGGGAACTGAGGCTGTAATTCACACAAGTTCATCAAAATTTGACAACAGAGGTCTGATTAGTCTCGATTTCTGCTTCTACATTCAAATAGAAGGGTCAGAATTTGTTATAAACTGCATGAAAACGCAAACCCGACCTGCCTTGTATCAATGGTTCAGGCTGGTCGTGGCGGTATAATGGTGCGCGGGATATTTTCTTGGCACACTTTGGGCCCCCTTAGTATCAGTTGAACATCATTTAAACACCACAGCCTACCCAAGTATTGTTGCTGACCAAGTCCATCTCTTTATGGCCACAGTGTCCCCTCCTCCTGATGGCCTCCAGTCACCTCAGTGCGTTGGAGGACCTGTTTGGGATCCAGAAAGGTGCTGAAGGCTGCCGGTTCAAGACCCAGCTAGACTTGGCCCTGATGGTCATTCAAAACCCATCAGTTTAAGACCTCAAGTTGCCAGAGATATGTTGGCTCACCTCCCAGAGCACAGCCAAGGTGCCCTTAAGCACCGCACCCCCTACGCTGCTCTCTGGCGCCTATAATGGCCAGCCTTATTCGCTAACCTCTCTCTTCTGCATGTTCACTGGTTGCATGTGTTTTAAAAAAAAAAAAAAAGTATAACAACTTACTGCAAGAGTGTGCTGGTGATTTGAAATTTCCCCATCTGGGGAAGAATAAAGGTCTTGTTCTGATCACAGTCTACTGGAGCGCCTTCGGGATGTGTTCGAACAAGACACGCGCAGCCAACAAATCTGCAGCAACCATGTGACGCTATCATGTCAGTGTGGACCAAAACTCGATCAGGAACTTGCGTTCAGTCTGTACGTGTGTAACGTACCGACACAGATGGGTACTTTAACAGGACAGTCTATTTGGATTGACTTTTAAGCGAGCCTCACATAAGAGACGAGCTGCAGTTTGTGGCACTTCCGTGTTGGCTTAATTTTTCAACTCCAGAGGTTGCTGCTTGGTTTGAAGCAGAGCCAACAAAGGGTTATCGAGATAAATGAGAAACGGACACATACACACACAGAGACATCCTGATTTATTGGGTGGCATTTTTCACTTCCGTACATCCAAAGGTGTTTTCAAAAGGGCACGCTGGTATGCTCTCAATATCACGAGATACAGAATGCAGTCCATTTCTAATCAGTTACAGTAGCAGCTCAGAATAAATTGATGTTTGACACTTTGCTACAGCTACATGCTGTATTTCTATCAAAATTTACTGCAGTTTTCTCCTGACTGCCTATAAAAAAAATACAAAATTGAATGAAACTGTGATATTTTTAGTGCATGGTGCATTTTAAGCAGCAAATGTCTCCAGCGTAGAGGCCATAAACATGCAAATCTTTTCTTCCTGTGACTACAGCTTTTTAAATCTGCATCTCAATGAGTTTGGTCTGATAAACCAAGCTGACAGTCACCAGTCGGCTGCTGCTGGACTGTTGAGCTTGTGTACTGGCCAAAACCTGGCGTTAGACTGTATCATAGCCCTATGTATTACTGAGTCAGTGGCAGTCTGTAAGAGTTATTTTGGTGGCTTTAGAGCACAAACTTTACAATAGCAATACTCATTCATTATAGCAATTAAAATATGTGGACTAATGGGTTATTTACATTCACACTGTCATGAAACACAAAAAGCATGTGCAGAAATATGATGCTAAGCAGCAAATTGTCGTCCACGTTAAAGTGAGTTGTATTCAGTGAGTCACTCCGCTGAGGGAAATTTGACCAACTGGTGGCATGGAGTTTTTTCCCTCCCAAACTATAAAATAGTTTTTGAACCCTGATGTTGCTTCCCTTTAACAACCTGTTTTCATAATTGGGTCCAGCCATACAGTGCATCTGGAAAGTATTCACAGCGCATCGCTTTTTTCACATTTTGTTGTGTTACAGCCTTATTCCAAAACGGATTAAATTCATTCCTTCCCAACAAATTCAACACACAACACCCCATAATGACAATGTGGAAAAAAGTTCTTTGAAATGTTTGCAAATGTATTAAAAATGAAAAATCAAGAAATCATATGTACGTAAGTATTCACTGCTGTTGCCATGAAGCTCAAAATTGAGCTCAGATGCATCCTGTTTCCACTGATCATCTTTGAGATGTTTCTACAGCTTAACTGGAGTCCACCTGTGGTGAATTCAGTTGATTGGACATGATTTGGAAAGGCACACACCTGTCTATATAAGGTCCCACAGTTGACAGTGCATGTCAGAGCACAAACCAAGCATGAAGTCAAAGGAATTGTCTGTAGACCTCCGAGACAGGATTGTCTTGAGGCGCAAATCCGGGGAAGGGTACAGAAAAACTTCTGCTGCTTTGAAGGTCTCAATGAGCACAGTGGTCTCCATCATCTGTAAATGGAAGAAGTTTAAAAAACCAGGACTCTTCCTAGAGCTTGCTGGCCGTCTAAACTGAGTAATCGGGGGACAAGGGGACCCAATGGTCACTCTGTCAGAGCTCCAGCGTTCCTCTGTGGAATGAGGAGAACCTTCCAGAAGGGCAACCATCTCTGCAGAAATCCACCAATCAGGCCTGTATGGTTAGAGTGGCCAGACGGTAGCCACTCCTTGGTAAAAGGCACATGGCAGTCTGCATGGAGTTTACCAAAAGGCACCTGAAGGACTCTCAGACCACGAGAAACAAAATTCTCTGGTCTGATGAGACAAAGATTGAACTCTAGTCAGAATAACGGAAAAGATGAGTGCAGCAATGTACAGAGACATCTTGGATGAAAACCTGCTCCAGAGCGCTCTTGACCTCAGACTGGGGCGACAGTTCATCCTTCAGCAGGACAACGACCCTAAGCATAGGAGTGGCTTCGGGCCAGCTCTGTGAATGTCCTTGAGTGGCCAATCAGATTGAACATCTCTGGAGAGACCTGAAAATGGCTGTACACCGACGCTGCCCATCCAAGCTGATGGAGCTTGAGAGGTTCTGCAAAGAGGAATGGGCGAAACTACCCAAAGATAGGTGTGCCAGGCTTGTGGTATCATATTCAAGAAGACCTGAGGCTATAATTGCTGCCAAAGGTGCATCAACAAAGTATTGAGGAAAGGCTATGAATGCTTATGTACATGTGATTTCTTGATTTTTCATTTTTAATAAATTTGCAAACATTTCAAAAAACTTTTTTCACATTGTCTTTATGGGGTGTGTTGTGTTGAATTTTGAGGGAAATGATGAATTCACTCCATTTTGGAGTAAGGCTGTAACACTACAAAACATGAAAAAAGTGAAGCGCTGTGAATACTTTACAGATGCACTATATATAAATCCCACCTGGGGCCCCTCAGGATCAGTGCAACAAGAAAATGAGTATAATGTAGGATAAAAGGACACCTTTCATAAGCTGCATGGTGACGTAACCCTTGGAAAAAAATAAAAGTACCTTCAGCTGCTCCCTTGTATTCTCCACCAAGGGGTCGCCACAGCAGATAAATCCACTTGGGTAATTTGGCAGAGGTTTTATGCTGGATGCCCTTTCTGACGCAACCCTCCATGGTGAGAGGGGCTTGTGTCCCCACCTGGAATCGAGACATGGACCTGTCACTTGTAAGATGAATGCGTAAACCACTATACTGTGGGGGACACCTGACTTTGAAAGTTTACCCAAAATGTAGTTTTTGAAGCTTTCTCCAGAAAACTGGTCGATCCAAGGGAACGATGTTCGTTTCTGTCATTCTACTTCGTAGATGTGAAATTGACGGAGTTTTGTTATTAAAAATCCTATTGATGCTAACAGTTGGTTATAGGAAAAAAAAAAAGTTGTGCTGAAAAAAAACAAGAATTTGGCTTTGGATTGTGAGTTTTTCAGCCCTGAAAATTTAATGTGACTCCTGTACTTAAGAAGTTATGGGGGTTCAAAAGTGCTAGAAAAAATAAGGCGAATTGAAAGGGATGGGGGTACCTCATAGTGCAGTGGCAAAATTTAGGCATGGCCTCATTAAATATGATATAGCTATTGTACAAAACTATCTGGAGGTATCAGGAGCATAGACAGTATAAAAGATGGGCATAGCCACCACAATGTCACACACTGGTTTGTTAAAGCCCATTTTCACTCTTTATCTTTGTGTTGTGGAACCAGATGTGACAAGTAAGGGACGATCTCATGGTGAAGCCACAATGACCGCACATTATTTCTGACTCTTAGAATGACCAAAATGTATAAAAATGTGTCCTAATGACCTAATGTGTAAGATTTAAGGTGATCTGTTATCAGAAATGGATTCTAGCATGCATATTTATGTTTTTTTATGGTGTGAAAGCACTCTAGGATAAAATTGTTGTTTTTGTTCACTTACATGACCATGTTTCTACTGTAGCTCAGAATGGACAAACTTACTTGAATACTAGCTTTAGTGTTTCTGCTAGCTCATATTTATTTAAAAAATGCTGTCACAGTGCAGAATGGCTGTCATTACTGGTCGGCAATAATCTATTAACTTTTGCAGTATAAAAACTGAACTTTTAATTCTAAAATCTTTTTTCAGTTCAATGGCATTTCTAATTCCTAATTATATCTACATACACAAACCTCTGGGCTGGAATTACTTGTGGATATGGCTGTGGAAGAGGCCACCGTAGGTTCTCCAACATGTTTGGAGTGTAGCATTCTGCATTCTCACTGGTAGATGCCACTAAATATCATACACTTGAATTTTAATAGCTTCTCCTGCTTTCCCCAAGGGGCCACCATTGTGAATGAATTTTCATATGTGATTCTGACAAAGAGTTTTATGCTAGATACCCTTTCTGATGCAACCCTCCCATCAATCTAGGTTTGTGATTGGCACTAAGAGTACATTGCTAGTGACCCCAAAGGCAAATGTGTAAACCACTAGACTATTCATGAAGTGTCCTCTCCATGACGCAAAAGCCTAGGCAAGCCCATGGAGATCCTGGGTTGCCCAGGCGCCAGGACCCCCCTCTCGGCCTTGCTGGAAAGCAGAGCAATACGTCTGGCACCAGTTTGACAGCAGGAGTTGACGATAAAACTGACGAGTTGACAAGTTTTACTGCCCACAGGGCTCCACGCTGATATTTCTGTGAGGGTTGTTTCCCTTAGCCTTAAACTTTCCCTAGTTGTCCACAAGGCAGTGGAATTTTTTTGCATGATGGCCATTAGCTCATTAGGAGCTCATCTGCCTTTTGACAGGTCTTGTTTTTAATCGTGCTGGGTGACATTGCAAGCACCCTGCTCGCCAGTGTACACTGGTGGGGGAGCCAGTTTAGTCGCTGACCACCCAGCTATGTGGCAGGTAGTACTGGGTCACATGTTACCAGCAGCAGAGTCCAGACTCTGACCTGACTAAACTAGACTACTAATGTTTTATTTAATATGATCCAAAGTGAGTAACTAGGCCATAAATGCATAAGAAGAGTATTTAATGAGGTGAGGGTCAAGGGCTTGTATCCCACAGACTTCTATTGGATTAGAAGTTTTTTTCCACCACAAGTGTCGCCCCCAGGTGGCCATTAAAAAGAATGCAGGTTTAAGGAACATCCATGTTGGCTTCACTTTTCAAACCTGGAAGTTATGTCCATCTTTTCTACTGTCTATGGTCGGGAAGGAGGCACTTTTTTTTTTTTTTTTGCTTGAAATGACCGAATTCACAACCTGAACAGTTTTATTGTGAATGTTTTGATCATATCTGTGTTTGTTTGTTTTTTCCCCAACAAAAATCCAGTATGCTGACAACCTTCTTTAATGTGTCAGCGACACATTTCTTAGTTCCAGTTTCCATGCAAGGCAGTTTTCATTTAGACAGCCCAAATAAACCTCATCCCACCGCTGCCTCCTCCTGAACTTCCATGCCATAGGTTTGGAAGCTGTGCTCAGTCCAGCGGGGCCCGCCATTTTGGATTTGGGTTTGTTGGAGGACCGCTTGCTGGTAGAACAAAGAAGGTTCTCTGGGCAGCCTGTCGTTGGCGTGGCCTCGTGCAGTCATATCGGGGAAACAGTGGACACACACACAGGTCTCAGTTGGAGTGGAGTCGTCCGATGGCTCAAGGTTAACGGTACAGCTTGGAGATGTTAGAAAGTCTGTAAGGGGAGAACACAGACGCCAGTTAAAACTACTCACTGTTTGCGGTGATTGGGGCCTTATGGTTGATTCCGGACTAACCTTTGGAGCTTTTTCCCAATTGTCTACTTGGCAAGCCAGTCTCTTGGCCTGGCCTGTCTTCACTCTTCTTCTTCTTCTGTTTTGTGCCCTCCGTAGTTCCTAGTTTAGAAGTTTTGGACTTGCTTCCCCTAAGAAAGGCTACAAAGGCTAGAAACAGACTAGAAAACAGCAGCGCCATGCATACAGCCAACAGAGAGTAGATCAGGATGTCAGAGTCCTCCAGTATTGTGGGTCCTTTGGTAACATTAGCTAGAAAAGAAAGAAAACAGACCATTTCACTGACTGCTTCTGGATACCAAAGGAGTTTCTATTATTAAAGTTTTGAGATTGTACAACACTCCCTTCTTTTAGCTCTAACAACAGGAAAAAAGCCTGTGAATAAAACTGAAATCCAGTGCAGAAAGGTCAGCACTCACTCTGGCAGTGCTGGGAGCATTCGGGTGGATGTGTGCCACAAATCTCTGAACAGGTTATGCATTTGGTCAGCAGTTTGTCATAGTAGTGGCCAGGCAGAGTCTTACAATGTGCAGCATCTGAGAAAGCAGGGGTAAGAAGAATACACGATAAACTGAACTGCTGGTTTAAGGGTAATTCTGGTGTTGTCAATGCTTTTAAACGCTTTCTAATCTGTGCTGTTACTGGTTAATCACCTACAGGAAGAAAAGCAAGTCTCCAAAACCTCATAATTTGCTTGTTTAGTGCAAGTTTATGTTTAATTCTGTCTAGATTCAAACATCTGTCTGTATGTCTGGAAGCATGTGCGTTCTCACCACAGGATCTTCTGCATCTGCTGATTACTGGTTGTTTGTGGCATACCGACTGACAGTCCATGCACCCCACCAATGCATCCCGGAACTGACCTTCGGCGCAGCTTCCTCCCATCAGGCCTGACAACCCTCACACTGATGCAACAAAAGGGCAAAAACACAGATAACCGTAAAGGAGGCAGCTGTCCCACTGGGATAACTATAAATATATAAATTACATTGGTTATTTTATTCACATGTGATGGGAATGAGGAGGTTTTTGACCAAGAATTGATGGAGATCTGGATTTGTCATTTTTGACCTGTCTTACAAGTTCGATCCAATTATTTAAGATCACTTTTTATTCACGAATATGAACTTTTAACTAACTGCACAGGTTTTGTTTTTTGTTTTTGATGTACTATTTTGTACTTCTCTTCATTTTCTAAATCTGAAAAATGTAGAATTTGCCCAGAGGTCCCAAAACCAGACACAGCTTATGTCTGCCTTGTTTGGGACAGTACCCTAACCCTAAAAAAGAAGGCGATCCAGACAGCAACAGTTTTCACTAAATCAACAATTTATCAATCGTGAGTCAAAAAGGTGAAAAAAAAAATCTAGGGGCTAACCCAAAGCTACAGGTGGCTTAAACTAGGAATAACTGCAACACAACACAACCAAAGCAAACAAAAACTGAGCGGGGTGACTGATAGACATCAACCTTCCAGGAGGAGAGAGAAAGACCAACTTGGTAGGAGACCATCTTATATAGGCTCCAAAACAGGTGAAGTAGTTTCCTTTTATTAGATAGTAGTCATTTATTAGGACCTCAGGTCATCACAAACTATACTAAACTACATCACCCTGCTGAACAATGGCATTAAAAATAACCCCAGGCATTTTTTAGCCTGTAAAAAAAAAAAAAAGATAGACTAAGCCATTGTGATGTCATCTGATTGATTGTAACGTTCTCTTTTGAAACCCTCTTGTAATGTTTGGCCTTCGCTACCTTATCACGAGAAGAGTAGAACTAACAGGAAAATCAATGACCTTGTGCAGCTGTATAAGTTTGCTACTTTTCATTCATTTTCTTATCCATTTCAGGGTCGTGGGGGGTGCTGGAGCCTATCACGGCTGTCATGGGGCAAAAGGCGGGGTACGCCCTGGACAGGTCACCAGTCTGACATCGAGCGGCAAAGAACCATTCATCATCATCATCTGTGGTGTTGGTGAACAAGGCATTTTCACCCAGTAAACTGCCGCTTGCTGGATATTTTCTCCTTTTTCTTTTTGGATCATTTTCTGTAAACCTAACTATGATTGTGTGGGGAATTTCCCAATAGATCATCAGTTTCAGAAATGCTCAGACCAGCCTGTCTGATGCCAACAACCATGCCACTTGAGTCACCTTTCTTCCTCATTCTGATCTTCAGCAGGTTGCCTTGACCCCGTATAAAATGCATTGGGTTGCTGCCTTGCGATTAGCTGATTACGTGCAGCTTTGGCCGCTCTCTTGTATTTTCCCGAGGGGTCACAACAGCAGATTAAACCACATCGGTAATTTGGCAGAAGTTTTTCACCAGATGTGGCCTCCATGGTGACCAGGGCTTGTGTCCCCTCCTGGAATCAAACCAGGGACCTTTTGCTTGAACGCTCAACGTGTAAACCGTTACACTGTGGAGACACTAATATGTGCCTTAGTGCAGTTGAATAAAGTGGCTGGTGAGTGTTCTATACTGTATTTTACTGAACTTGTACTATATTACACAATACTATACTCACCACACTATATAATATTTTACCAAACAATAGTATGCTATTTTAAGCAATGCTATAATGTCCTGCTTAACTGTGCTATCCGATCCGTTGCTATGCTGTGGTATCTTTTAATACATGTAAAAACTACAATACCCAATGTGGGATACTGTATAGTAGTCTCATGTCTTTACAGCAAATATTTGCCAGTGGTGGCACAGTTTTGCTCAGGTTTTCACTTGTTAAAGGGAAGGAGTTTGTAATATAAAAGCAAAGCAAGCCTGAGATGAAATGTGTGAAAGATGTAGACTGCTCAGTCTAGATTTGAACCAGTTAAACATTTTATCATTTGGGCAACTGCATGCTAGGGAGAGGCTTTGCTGGCTTTCTGTCAGAGGCAGTGCAAACCAAATTTCCTTTGGGGTAAACCTTGCAAAACCTGTGGAAACCCCAGGAAAGGTGTTCAAAATTCTCCTTATGTATCTCTCATTGGGCCTTGGGCCTCAGTTCACCTTCTGAAACCAACCAATCACCCCTCTCTTTAAGCCAACGTTCTTCTGATCGGCTGCCCCTCACAAACAGGCTTCAGAAGCACTTGGGTGGGGGTTCTGTGCTCACAGCTGAAGCTGTGCACCTGAGATGACCATTTTAGGGATATCTGCTTTCATTGACATCATACAGGGTCATTAGTAGAAAAAAAGGGAAACTGAGCATTTAGGGCAAGTGTTGAACTTAAGGCCCGCAGGCCGGATCTGGCCCTTCGCAACTGGCAAGGTCGCATGAAAAGGGAAAATCAGACTAAAGGAAGACAATTTAAAGAGAGTTGGAACACTGTGGTGGACCAGAACTACCAAAATGAAATATAAATGAATAAACGACTGAAAAATCTTTCTAAATAAATGCACCAATTATAATGATAAAAATAAATATGAGCAACTAAGTTAATATGTGTTGACTCTGCGACAGACTGGCAACCTGTCCAGAGTGTACCCCGCCTTTCGCCCTATAATAGCTGGGATAGGCTCCAGCGCCCCCCGCGACCCTGAATTGGACAAGCAGAAGAAAATGAATGAATGAATGAAGTTAATATTTCAGATTAAAATTTTTCTGTTATTTCCTCCATTTTTTTTTTTTTTTTTTTGTAACTTTTCAACTGAGTTTCTGTCAGAAGCAGTGCAGACCCACTTTCCTTTGCGGCAAACCTTACAAAGCCTGTGGCAACATCCAAGCTGCATCCATCCTTTCAGAAATCATTTACTTTGTGCTCAAACATAGTTTTCTTTGCTCCAGCGAGCACTCAGTCAGCCAAGTGTAAAAGACACACATCTACACCTCCTCCACCCTGCAATGCTTTCACATAGAGCGGTGAGCCCGATTCTTGAGTATATCCGTTACACCCCAGTAAGCAATTCAGATTTAATGTACAGTATGTTCTCTCTGTAAATATCATAGTCGGGGAATATATTTGCAGTCACCCCTGCCCGAAGTACTTATTTCCATCTGAACCTAAATTTAGAATTACCAGAACTTTTTACTTATGGAGTTTTTCACATCATGGTTTTGCTGCTTCGAGGTACATACACTGGAGAATGAAGTAAACCATGTTTGTTTCTAGCCATCAAAGGGCTCGCTGAGCCTCCAAACAGTCTCGATTTATTATTAAGGGCTTCACTAGAAAGATAACAGCACAGTTTAAGCAGGTTTTATTCCCACCTGTGCTGCAACTATAGAAAACACACATTTGTTTTTATGGTGTAACTAGTATAAGTTGATAATGGTGTTCAGAGAGATCACTTACCAAGCGAGCTGAAGAAGCTGAGGGAGAATCCTTGATATGAAGATGAGTGTGAGACATGCCTGTATATCAGCATGGAGGCTAATTTAAATGTGAACTCAGTGCCTGCCTTGGGACTTTCCCCTATGCATGAGGAGGATCCTCCCACTCAAACGCACACACTCAGGTCAGATGAGAAAAATGCCTTTGTATTATAATTGCTGTCCCTTGCACTGTATTTTTATGATAGTGAACACAGCCCATACAGTAAACAGGATGTTTTGAAAGTGAAGCAAAGAAACTAACTCCCTGCCGTGCGACCACTAAAGGTAAATCCTCAAAAAGCCTCGATTCTTTCATAAATGCTGACCTCACCCAACCCCGCTTGACGTGATGTGAGGCAGGGATGTGATGGAATCAGCGAAGTTCATTCGATTACATCCCTGATTTTTTTATTATTTTTTTTTTTATCAATTTCAGCTGTGGCAACAACAAACTGCAATGGCAGCAGATTTGGCTAAAAATGTAAAAAACAAAAAAATTTTTTTTTTTTTTTTACAGAAAACACCACCTGATGGCCAATCTGTATTTTCAGAACGGCTGAAAATCTAATCAGTTCCAGATCTTGTAGAGGTCTATCACTATGCTGCAATTCAAAATTCAGAGGCAATTAGTTTATTTGCATTATTGTGCTAGGCACAAGGATTTGCAGTGGGGGTGGAGGTGATATGGTGTCACCATGACATTATTTGACCCCACCATCCATTTGGTTTTTTTGTATAGAGATGAGCCATAGCAGTTCTGAAACAGGGTTTTATGGGCTGATGAAACAAAGGTTAACCTCTACCAAAGTGATGAAAAGGCCAACGTATGTAGAAAAAAGAGATCTGCTCATGACCCTAAACATACAAGCTCATCTGTGAATCATGGAGGCTTGAATGACTGCTTCTGAAACGGGTCTGCTTGACCTGTCTCTGTCTGTCTTTTGCTCCCGGGTAGCACCGGAGCAGCGTATCACCCGCAGTATTAAGTGCATTTTGTGACAAACACATTTATAACACAGATTGTATGTTTGTGTATCATGTCTGTTTTTTGGTTTTTTTTTTTCAGCTGTTATTTGCTGGTTAACTATGTTTTGTTACAGATGCAGCGGTTGGTGATCTGATGTGCTCTCTTCTTCTCTTCTCTTCTTTTTTCTCTTGTCTTTCCCCTACCTGTCAGCTCTGGCATTAATCGATAATAATTGGGGCAATAAAAAACAATAAAATAAAAATGAAATGTATTAACAAGAGGAGCCTATAGAGAGTTTATTGAGATCCTCTTGGCAAAGCAAATGTGTTTGGCACAGCAGAGCATTCAAATTATGATTCTGCTTGCTAAAGCTGCCAGAGAGGACCAGTTTAAAAAAACAAAAGAACAAGGTTATTATAGTTAACTAAACTAAAAACTAAAACTACATGAGAAAAATAATTTTAGTTAACTGAAATAAAAATACAAAGAAGACTTTTGGGAAAAATCAAAAGTAATTAAAATGACACTGTGGTCTTAGGAAACTAACTAAAATAAAATTAAAATATAAAGGAAATGTCTGTAGTTCTAGTCTTTTGTCAGTTGCATTCAATTTGGTCAGTCAGTCTGTCTAATGAGGCTTTGATGCTTCTGTTTATTGAGACTCATCTGCCTTCACAAAGTGTTGTGTTTGTACTGTAATTTCCGATCTGAGCAACTTAAATCTTCCCCTGACAAATACCATCCATATTATAATAATTAAGCTAACACTGAAACTAATAAAAACTAAACTAAAACTAAACATTTTTAAACAATAAAAACTAAACTAAAACTAAACATTTTTAAACAATAAAAACTAAACTAAACTAAAATGAGCGAAACCACTCTGGAAACTACATCCAGAAGGTATTCACAGTGCTTCACTTTCTCCACATTTTGTTGTGTTAAAGCCTCATTCCATAACGGATTAAATTCATTCTTTCCCTCCAAATTCAACACACAACACCCCATATTGACACTGTGGAAAAAAAGGGTTTTTTGAAATGTTTGCAAATTTATTAAAAATGAAAAATCTGAAACTGAACTGAAAACAAAAACTCAAAACCAATAAACATAAAAACTAATTATAAAATACAAAACCATAATAACTCTGGCGGTAACAGCCTGGAAACTACAGTTTTTGGCACTTTTTTGTTGGCCTTTTTCGGTAAAAAATTTTTTCAATACTATTTTAACTCGTTTCAGTTACCAGACTAAAATAATTTGTTCAAATTAGCACTATTCATTTTATTCTGTTTAAAGCGTACCTTCGGCTGCTCCCTTGTATTTTCCCCAAGGGGTCCCCACAGCAGATTAATCTGCAATTGATAATCAGGCAGCATTTTTACATTGGATGCCCTTCCTGACGCAACCTTACGCTTACAGATACACAGTAAATTTCTGGAGTGAAAAATCTGGTAGTTAGGTTAAAAAATGTGAAAGTTTTAAATTTGTGACGTTTATTCTTTAACTCTGGTTTGTGTTGAGTCATACTAATTGTCAGATTAATATTTTGAAGTTCATTTGGTGGGTATAATCCCTCTCCTGGAGTTCATGCTTAACCGTTGCTCCATGACTCCACACCACACAGCAAGCTGAAACTGGACTTCGTAGTGAGGTACGACTGAGCTTGTTTTTTTGCTTTTTCCTCTAAGTGAACTTTTATAAAATATTCGATAAGTAGGTACACTAAGCCATATATGCTTGTTTTCAATTAGATATTGAATGTGGCCTGCTCTGTATTTCCAGTATTATTTAGAGTAATGCAGTATCATGGTTTACGTGTTTGCCTTACAAGCGAAAGGCCCCTGGTTCGATGCCAGGTGGGGGCACGAGCTCCTCTCACCACGTAGGACTGCGTCACGAAGGGCAGCTGGTGTGGGTGTTCCTCCTAACACTGGTAATGGATTAATATTTAAATTAACAGTTTTTTAGTGGTACATATACTTTATATCAGATTAGAACTTTAACACCTGAGGAGTGAAAATTTATCTCAGAAAAAGGAGTTCAAGATAAACTCAGCTCTGGAGTCTACGCGACGGTCAGGCGCATACACTATAAGTTGTTTTTGACTTGCAGGGAGTTTATTCCAATAGCCAAAATTTGCTGTGTAAATATGTAACCCCCTACAGTACGGGAACACTAAGCATTCATTTTGTTCTGTAATTGTTTCTTGAACATCTGTAATGCTGAAAAAAATATTGCATGGCCTTTAAATTAACCAGCTTGCCATTTGTTTTACTGCTTTATTAGGCTGTAGTGTGAAATGCTGGAATTCTGATTCTGCAGATCTGACTATTTCACATATTTGAACTATAAAAATGTGCCAATTAAAACATATTAAAGAAATCTTTTAAAAAAGTGCAGCTCTGACATCCAGTGTTCACACATACAGCCCCCACAGTGACTCAGTGTTGACAGATATTAATTCACTGCTGAGAGTGCCTGGCACTTGTTGGGAAGATGTGACTAAACGGGCGTTCTCAACATCAGTGTGAAACTATTAGGCAGTTCCACACCATGTGTTTTACACTACACTGAGCACAAAACGTCATCTCGGTGCCTTATCTCTGCTTCAGTTCTCATATGAATTAGGATCTGTGTACAGCTTTATTCAAAACTGAGAGTAAATACAATGGGGTATTTTTAAACAGGGCAAGAACACCTGAACTTGTGAGAAAAAAAATACACTTGACATAGAGATTTAAGTAATTTAATCCACGGCTTTATCTCAACCTTTTTTGTCCGTGTACTTCCCTATTTTAGAGTTGACACTCACAAAAAAGGCTGCCAGCAGCGCACTGCAAAAGGATTACAGCAGGTGTTAGTCAAACTTGGAAATGAGTGGAGCCAAAACTTCATTTAGAAAGGCCGTGATAAATTCCATGAACCTCGGGAGGGGGGGACACTTTTAATAAATAGCTTTGTATTACAGCGTGTGATTTTCAGTGAGGGTCTGCTGTGCACCTGTAAGAAGATAACGGAAAGTTTGCGGTGACAGATCCTGAAAAGGTGTTAGTTTTGTTTTAAAAACGCTGATGTAGTTCTGCTTATTGACATTGCAACCACCACAAAGAGTTCACTGCCCACTGAAAATAACAGGTGCAGTTGGACTGATAAACATGAGTATCTACAAAGAGATAAGTGGTCATTGAATTGTGGCCTTTGATAAAAGACCATGTTCCATCCATCCAACCACCTTCCAGTTTAGGGCGGGCAATGCTAGAGCCTATCCGAGCTGTCAGAGAGAGAGAGGTGGGGTACACCCTGGACAGGTCACCGGTCTAACACATAGAGACTGACAGCCTCGAGCTCACGTTTGAACCTACTGCTAATTTAAGCCTGAGTACCCTGAGTTTGCTCGCAAACTCCACAGAGAGAGGTACCGGCCGGCTGGTGGATTTGAACGTCTAGTGTCGGCACCGCTCGAGACCATGTTGTTACATGGTCATACGGTGCATTTAAATCAGTAAATGGCAACCGCAACATTCAGGTCATTATAGCGCCGACGAGCCCACGATACCCAATTGGCTTCCCACCCATAAAGCCGTTAGGAGCTGAGCCTCTGACGTTGAGTTTCTGTAGCAGCAGGCTGTCTGACACCCCTTAATGCAACTTTTCCACTGCCTCGGTGCCCAATCTGGAGCCAGTCCCGTGCAGTTACACCAAAAAAGACTGGTGCCAGCATGACGCCGCAAATCTGCTGGGCGTGTCGTTGGAACCAGTGACGTCATGTGAGATTCTGTTCGCCATGATTTTCTTCCAACGAAATCTACCCCAGCTACCCCAGCTAGCAACGGCACAAAATAATTGGTTCTCAAACAAGATGTTAGTCAGGAAAGGTAAAATCTATTGGGCTTTTTACACCCAAGTCTACTGGCTCATCAGGCCGGAGCTTATCTCGGTTTCTGTAGCAACTAGGAGTTAAACTCCTCCCTGATGGAACGCTAGTCCATCACAGGTTACCTTCCCAGGTATTTACTGGTACCCATTTCTACTGTTAGGTGGACAGAGGCACACCTGCAGTTGGGGGCTTGCCCAAGGGCTTTGGCACGGTGGGGGTCTAACCAGGATTCAAACTCATGACCTCTCGGTCATGAGCTTGTCACCTTAACCATTACACCACTGCTCCCACCTTAGTCAGGAAACCCAGTGAATAAATAAAACAGAAAACATGGACATTTTTTAAAAAATGCATATACAGGTAAGCAAACAAATTCATTATTAGGATTCCATCTGCAAAAGCATGCTTGAGCAAGTGTGTCAATAAACAAAGCAACTTCCACTTTAGCAACATCTGTATGTAAAATATTTAAATACAAGTAACTGCAAGGGGGGGGGAGCAGTACAGTTTGAGGAAGAGCTGACAGAATAATGACAAAGCTTCATGTTGAGTCACAATGAAACCAAAAGATTTATCATCACATTTGATCTAATCTGCACTAAAGCCCTAATAAAAAAAAGAGAAATGCAATGCTGCCAAGGATGTTAAGTAACCAAAAAAAGACTTTTAAAGCAATAGAAAAGATTGCAACAGTTTTAAAGATCAAAAAGCACGAGTATTAGTATGAGTTTCAAAATTTCTGAAAAGTTTTTATCTGATTTAGAAAGTATTGAAAGATATAGGTGGAGCGACATTTTGGAAATGCAGTGATAATGGGCAAAAAAGAAAAAAAAATGAGAGTGCAGTTTCTTCATATTAACTGAGCCACAGTGCAGTGTGCAAAGGGCAATATCTACATCTGTATCAAGTTTTGGGGGGGGAAACCCTCAAAACATCATTCATGCATATATGCTGTGTATTACTGCTTATCTCATCAAAAATACAAGAAAAAAAGAAAAAACACATAGAGGAACTGAATGACAGAATTGTGGATTAGAAAAAAGTACAAAGAAGAAGGATGCGCAGAGGGAAACCAATGTGCTCATTTTAGTGCCATGTTTTTATTCCCGATCTCCACGGGCTTTATTTGACTCTGCTAGCTCTGACTCATTGTTCAATATTCTCCTTCTCCACCTCTCACTGGGCCTCAGTTCACCCTCTGTCTGAAACCAGCTGTCTTTGCTCACTCCCCCCCTCTCTTTAAGCCAACATTCTTCTGATTGGCCGCCTCTCACAAACAGGTTTGAACAGTGTGTGGGTGGGGCTTTTGTGCTCACAGCCACAGCTGAGCACCTGAGATGCTCATATTGGGGATATCCGCTCTCACTGAAAACTGAAACCGAGTATTTGGAGCAGGTGTTGAACTTGAGGCCCAAGTCTGACCCTTTGCAGCTTGCAGACTAACCAGCTAGCTTGAATGAAAAGGGAAAGTCAGAATAAAGGAAGACAATTTAGAGAGTTGGAATACTGCGGCGGACCAAAACTACCAAAATCAAATATAAATGATAAACG
>VUQH01080873.1:0-17486 GCA_015106775.1 Etroplus canarensis | reverse complement strand
ACAAATCCTTTAATAAAAAAAAAAAAAAAAACCCAAGAAAATATAGATAACCATTATTCAATTAATAGAAAATAATTCTGTAGATGTGCAGCAGGATTTAAAAAAAAATATACAAACATCAATCAGATCCTGAATCCCTATAAATAAGACGAAGTCTTTCCACGTGTCTTGTGTGGCTTTCTGTATCTTAAAACAATCCCAGGCTTCTTCTTCAAAAAAATAATGTGTACTACTCTCTAATAAGCAGGCCCACATGTAATCTGTGCTCTGCAGATTTTCCACAGATTTTTAAAAGGTGAACGTTGCTTGGCAATTTTTTGCCCATTACATCTCTCTGTTGCTGGTGTATGTTGCTGTGACTTTGATCAGAGTGAAAATGGTGTCCTAAAATTATGCCCTGAAGTCTCCATGATGAAATTAAAAGTTAAATTCAAAAGCTTGAGTACACTGATATTTATTTCAGCCTAATGTAATGCTGAAAACATTTGGGTTGGTTTATTGTTTAATCTATAATCAACATATTTACTCAGGAAACTATGATGATGATGATTTTTTTTTTTTTTTAAAAACCAATCATTGTTAACAAGTGTCCCTGGTAGCATAGTGGTTTGCGCATTTGCCTTACAAGCGAAAGGTCCCTGGTTCAATCCCAGTTGGGGACACAAGCCCCTCTCACCATGGAGGGTTGCGTCAGGAAGGGCATCTGGTGTAAAACCTCTGCCAAATTACCAATGTGGATTAATCTGCTATGGCGACCCCTTGGTGGAGAAAGGAAAGGAGCAGCTGAAAGGTACATCGTTTAGAATCCTGCAGTGTTTTTTGCTTGCTGCACAAAGATTTTTCGCCTGGATGCCCACAAAAATAATTATTAAAAAAAAAAAAAAATCCACAGATTCCATTTAGGCCTGATGATAAGGAACCTTTAAATAGGTCATAATGCGAGTTGTGCTTCATATGTCAGCTGTCAGAATTTAACTTTGGTTACCAAATTATGAAATACTGCAACCCCTTGACTGCTTATTATTAAAGGAGTAATGAGAAGTTTATCATTTCATCTTGTGGATTTGGAGAGATAGCCTCTGCACCTCTTTTTGTGGTCACACAGTTCAATTAGATTCTTTTCTTCAACCAGGACTGGTCAATTCTTCAAAGGTTCCACTGCTCAAAATTCTTTTGTTTTTCAGCAGTGTGATGTTCACTCTTCCAGCAGGTCTATGTCCAAACATGCTCCTTCATAGATCTACATGGCAGCTCATGTCAGTGGAGGCTTTAAGCTTCTTTTTAATGGATAAGCTTCAGTTTTAAGAAGATGGTACGATGCCGACTTTCTTCTTTGTGGACTTGTGTTGATTAGTTGGTGCAGACTGTTAAGGACTAATATCATGTAATCTCATTGTCTTTCAGCTAATACCTTTCACTGGACTTAAGGATCTTACAGAGGAGCAGCAACAGTCTTCCTTCTGTGCAACCTCCTGTTTTTTTTCACTTGTTAAACAACAAAATCTAAAAATGTATTATAGCTACAGTATGTTTTGAACTTTTCATGACTCACCTAGAAGAATACAGTAAATGACAAATTTACATTTAACTAAATTCCTCAGGCAACAAATGGTCTTAAATCAAAGTCCACTTCCATGAGTATTTTAAGCTGCATCTCACTGTCTACATCAGCAGATGACAGAGACAAACTGCTGATAAAAGACTAAAATGCAGCATAAATCCTGGAGTAATAATTTAAGTCAATAAACTCTCACTCATTTTTTTTTTGTTTTCCTGTCACAACCAAACACTTCACACTACTATGACCTCCTTACACTGACTGGTTTTTGTGTATTCACATACTGACCCGCTCCTGATTGATGTCGGCCAGGAAGTGGCTGTGCTTCTTATACAGATCATCATTTAAGGGGTCGTGCCAGTACTGGGCCTGCACCAGGCTGACAATCAAAACACACAAACTTCCAGTCACAACTGAGTTAACATGACTTAAACAGGAGCAAAAGGCTACAGCAGAAAGAGAAACTCACTGCTTTTGAACCAAGTCACTGTAAGCTTCCTTATTCAGCGCTTCACGAATCATGTCACAGATTTTAGAGCTCTCTCCCGGACACCTGGGCAGCCCGTACACACCTGAGGATTAAAAACACACAGTACAGTCGTCAGCTTGTTTGGAAGGAGGATCTATAAACGAAACTTCAGGAAAAGTGGGATTTCTGTCAGCAAGCAGCACTGTAAATTGCTCTAGAAATTCAGGTTAATGACAGTTCACAGAAATTTTGTAGGAAAAACTTGGACTTTGAATTTATTACAGGAGCTTTAATCTGGGCAGCATATCACATTTAGGGTCTCAATGGATTTTGGCCCAGCAGGTTTTTAGCTTTGTAATGGACAGAGTCTTGTCCCCTGCACACGTCAAACTAAACAGACAGCTGCACCTCCACATTTTCTAACACAAAAGGCAACAAAAAAGAAAGTTGATGCTGCAAAGGGGGTTAGGTTAATTGGCAATTCTAAATTGACCACAGGTGTGAATGTGCGCGTGAATGGTTGTTTGTCTCTGTGTTGGCTCTGCAACAGATTGGCAACCTGTCCAGGGTGTACCCCGCCCTACGCCCAATGACACAGGGATGGCCTCCAGCACCCCCTGCGACCCTGAACTGGATAAGCGGAAGATAATGAATGAATCTACTATTATATTAAGCTTTAAGAATACATCACTAACATTATAAAGAAATGCTGCTGTAGTAAAGCAAAGAAACCCTTGATCACAGCTGTACGAAATAAAGGGCTTTATCATGTAAATTAAAACTAAAACTTTTCCTTTCCTGTGAATTCACAGAAAATGTCCTTTTTTACTGTGTACAAAACAGAAAATTCTATTGTAATTAGTGAAAAAAGGAACTTTTCTGTTTTATCTGAAAACTAAATAATGAGAAATTAATGTTATGGGTTCTGTATTTGTCAGCAGGTAGACTGTAAAAGTGATGAAAATACAGTTATAAGGTCCAACATTTATGCCCTCCTTATTTGTAATGTCCACAGTTTCCAAGGCCATCCAGTGGGCTGGACTGAACCCTTTGGGGGACAGTCTCTGGCCCATGGTTCTTGTGTTTGGCACCGGTGCTGTAATGGAGCAGAGATTCTTGTGAATAGATAAAACCCTTACAGTGGCGTTACCTCATCAGTCCTTTAGCCAGATGAGCTTAGATTACTTATTAGTGAGGGTTCATGTCAGCAGTTTGCTTCACAGGTGAACCCACTGGTGGAAACACTGTCACCAGCAGCTGGCCAATCAATTTGCCCTACAGGCTTTGTTACTAGCTATACCGATTATGTCGAATCCTGCTACATCTTTACATGAATCCTACAATGAGAAGATTTCTGCTTTCAAAAGATCACAGAATCCATCAAGAATCCACACAGAAGCAGAGATAAGGAGCCATGGATAGGAAACAGAGGCTTAAGAAAGTTGCTTGGCTGAAAAAAGATGTGCATCGAGCCTAATCTCAAAGTGGTGAAGTTGTGAGCACAACCTGATTTTTTATGTGCTGCCAGTTCAGGACAAAAGTCAAGGTTGTATGTTACAAGTACACCACACATTAAAAAATCTTTTATTTTTATTTTTTAAAGATGATACTTCCTAACTATTGAGCTGTTACAATCACCACTGTGAAACAGGCTAGTTAGGATTTATTACTTTAACATCAGGATTTGGTTTTATTAAATGCCTCAAACTACCAGTAGATGTGATGTGAATCTGACTTATCTTTATCCTGAATTTTACTGCCATATCTTGCATATATTGCATATAGTATTGTTTAACTTCAGAGCATTTATGTTGCATATTACAATCTCTTACATTTAGGGTTAATATATTTTTATCTTTATATTTGCTGAATTTCATATTTATATTTAATTGAGCATCTGTATCTGGCTGTATAGTGGCCTCTTTAGAACTTTACTGTTAATGTTTTAAAGCCTAATAGAGATTTATTTACTGCTTGAGGGCTTTATAATTCCCAAATTGTGCACAAAGGGGCTATATGAAGCATAGATTTTCACCTAAAATAAAACATGCCAAAAACTTATTCCGACGCATACATGGAGAAAATTTGGATTTACTTACAAAAATATATAGAAAATACACCTGTAAGATATTCCACAATACAATATAAAAACCCCAATATGAATTCTGACATTTGCTACCATGACTTAATGATTTGATTTAGAGGTTTGTTTTACTGTCAGCTTTGTTAAGGGAAGTGGGCTAAACTTATAATAAAGAGGTCACCTTGGTGCTGGCCGCCAACAGAGATCAGGGTTTTCATTGGTGGAGAGGGACAGCGCTGAGCCACAGCCCTCCTGCGAAGAGAGGAACAAAAAGTCAGAGCAAGCTTCCTCATTTCAGTCAGGAGACAAAAACTATGAACAGTAAATGTGCTGAGGCCTGAGAATTTGGCCTTTTCACACTAGGGTGGAATGTATCTGTCTCTGCAGGAGACTCACAATCACATTACAAAACCATTTTGTGTCCACAAAAAGGAGTTACATACAGAAATTGCGCCCCCTGGGAGAAACCCATTGCATTGTATCCTCCCTTTAACTTCGGGTCCTGAGCCAGCTGACTACACACCATGGACACCTGCGTATTCACATCTGAGAAAAACCCATTTTCTGTGTCCTGCAGGAGGAGAAACATGAAAAGTTCAAATCATCAGCGACGGATTAAAAGAAGAAAACGAACTGAGAGATAAAGTCTAGGTGTCATGACGGATCAAAGTGATGTCCATGCAGGCTTGCTATGAATATTAACGCAGAAAAGTTACATACTAAAGCTGTAAAGGAGACATTTTTCTGATGTAACATGTGTCACTACCACTGCAAATGCCACAGAATAGGAACCCTCACACATCATGTGGATGCATCAGTCAAAGCTGCTGCGGGACTGTTCTCGTCATAGGTGACATCCTTTGCTAAACGTGTCATATTTTCACTTTAACTGTGAGTTTGTGCAAGAGGAAGAGTCAACCTGCATTTTCTACTGCAGAAACAGAATAAAGTCTCAGATTTTTCAGGTTTATCAGACTTTGAGCAGCCACTTTTTAAGCGTGGAATCAATTTTATTTCAGAGATAAAACATTATTATGAAACTGAATCACATGCACAGAACAAAGGTTAAGAGTTAGAGGAAGGACCAATCCATATTTTAAAAAATCAAAAAAAAAAAAAAAATCAGTGATTACCCGCCACCTGCCACCTTCAGAATCAGCTTTTTTTTAATGTACAATAACCAAAGCATATTTGATGAAGCCATTTAAAATTTTACCTTCATACGTTAAATATTTTCAGAATTACAAGCCCTCAAAGTCAAATCTTAAATTTGAGATTTGACGATTTTCTATTGATTCATGCTGAGTGACAGGGCACTGGAGGTCAGTTTTCACCAACAAAGCTGGAAAGCTTTGGATTAAAGGAAGCAGAGCCAAAGTAACTTGTTTCAGACAGGGGCTGCACTGAGGCTTAGACTAAAATGAATAGGGATTATTTTGAAGTGTGAATCATGCAAAGCTACTCTAGAAGAGTCCAAGAATAAAATTTTAAACCTGAAAATCACCACAATTGTTATAAGTCCCCTTTAACCTTTTTGAAACTACAATGTGACAAAGGAAAAGCTAATTTTCTTCATAAAAATATTCTGACTTTAATACATGTCTTTACAGTGCGAGATTACCTCCATCACATTTTTTCCAATCATCAGTGAGAGCACATAGATGCCGGAAATCTCCCCCTCAATCATTTTCTTTATATAGCCCATGCTGAGTGGGTTGCAACAGCTGTCACCTGGTAAGAAAAAATATAAATACAGTCACATCATCTAACTTTATTAAAGGAAAGGAGGCATATTTGTAGCGTTATTAGAACTTATTTTAAACATCTACAAATCAGACAGAAGCTCAGTGCACATTATAGTGTTCTGCTGTTTAGGCTCTAAAGGCTTTTTTAGCCTGAAAGGGAGGTACAATATTGTTCTGAAGTAGGGGAAGAGAAAGCATTTTAATTTTCACTTCCTTAGCTTATTTTTCCAGACAGCAGGAGATTAAAATCCTCTCTTCCCCCACATTACAGGTCAGATTTGTGTCTCACTTGTGCTTTGCTATAAAGGTAATGAGTTTACAAGAAACTGATATTTTTCATTTTCACTTTCGTCAATAGGCAGCAACCTGGAGAGATGCGTGCCATATTGTCAAGGCAGCCGATATGCTCTCTTGCAGCAAACTTTTCCCTTCAGTCCAGAAATACTGGCAGAAACCGGTTGAAAACTACATCAGGTCCCTGTCTCTACACAGCCTTGAGACTTTAACACAAAATTCTTAAAATGTACATTGAATAGTGGAGAAAATTAAATCAGTTTACTCTTTTCACGCTTCTTTCATAAATTGTTTGTACTGTTTTAAATTGTGTTCTATAAAGCACACTAAAAATCAGTGACCATTTGTCTGTGGGTACATCATTATAAACATGCTGAAGATGCTTTTGTGATGGTATGCTTGTATAAAAATATGTGCAAATCACTATTTTTTTCTTACATACAATGAAACTGAGACTAAGCTGAAATATCTAACTCACTTTAAATACCATGCAGATGGAACAAGATACAGAATAACTACTATTAGGAACAGGTGAGTTTTTTCAATTTTAAAGCTACTTATGTGGAATTATAAAAAGGAAAATTGGATGTTTCATGGTTACATAAATCTTTGTTATAATTTTTTTTCCCCTCCCCTCTTCCCCTTTGACCTCTCCTCCATCAATACTATTCATCAGTTGCTTTTGGAGTTTTGATTATTAATTATTAATTGACTTTGGATTCATTAGCAGCCCTGTTTCTGGTTTTGGTTTTATTAGTTTAATCTACAATACTGTATTAGTTTAGGGAAGAATCTGATGGCCCAATGTGTGGTTGCTTCTTGATCTTCTTCCTCTTATATATATCCCTTATCTGTGTTTGATATTTTAATCATGTTTATTAAAAGCTTCTTGAACTGCAGGGACATCATGGCATCTTATATTTTAGGTTTACTCATTTACTCACCCATTCCATGCCACAGCACCAGTGGTGTGGTCCCATTGTCAGTGTCATGAACGGTGCTGGAGAAAACCAGCAACACTGGACCAGCCAGGAGAAGACATAGGAGGACAGCTGTCATTCTGAACCTTGAAAAAACCAAACAGAATACATTACTTTCTCATATTTTTCCAACAAGAGGCCTCACACCAGAATCTTTTCTTTGCCTTTCAGCAGAGCCATGTTGCCATAGCGGATCATCTTCCTCCATCTCACCCTCTGCATATATTGCTTCACTACATCCATTAACCTTCTTTGTGGTTATCCTCCTGCTTGGCAGCTCCATCTTCAATATCCTTTGTCCAATATATTTACTATCCCTCCTCTGCGCATGTCCAAACCATCTTGTCTTGCCTTTCAAGGTCAAGATCAAGGTGAACTTTATTTAATTTATACTAATCTACATGCTCTGCTACCTGGTTGTTGATCTCTACGTGGGAACGACACTGGGGATCTTTCTAAAATCAACAATCATATACCACATTAATGTTCAAATAAGATGCTTTACATCATTCTACAAACTAACTGACAACTGGTCCATGCTCGGGACATCTGACTTTGTCTCCAAACTGCAAAATCTGAGCCATCCCTCTGATCTACTCATTTCAATCCTGTCTATTCTGGGCACTCCCAGTGAAAATATCAGCATATTCAATTCTACCATCTCCAGCTCCACCTCCTGTCTTTTCGTCAGTGCCACTATTTCAAAACCATACATCATAGCAGGTCTCACTACTGTCTGGTAAACCTTCCCTTTCACTCTGGCTGCTATCCTTCTGTCACAAACCCTCCCCCCCTAACACTCGTCTCCACCCACTCCACCCTGCCTGCAATCTCTTCTTCACCTCTCTTGCACACTGTCCATTGCTTTGGATGGTTGACTCCAGGTATTTAACCCTTTCATGCATGAATTATGACAGCTTCAGTCTGTGTTGGCTGATATGTCACTATAGCAACAAAACACATGCATATTAAAGAAAAATGGCTTTTTAATAGCTGTCCACTATCGTGACTACCATGCATCCACCTTCTAATCCACCTTCACTACCTCTACTCCCTTCCTCTTCATCATTCCACCCACCTCCCTCTCATTTACATGAATATATTCTCTCTTGCTTCTACTGACTTTCATTCCTCTTCTCTCCAGTGCATACCTCCACCTCTCCAGGCTCTCTTCCAACTGCTCCCTACTCTCACTACTGATCACAATGACATCTATGAACATGAGAGGCCATGGAGAATCCTGCCTGACCCCATCTGTCACCACAGCAAACAAGAAGGGGCTAAGGGGTCCCGATGTAATTCCACCCTGAACTCATCTGCCTCTCCTCACTTCAGAGCTCATAGAAGAAATAAATATGTAGTTTTTATTTACAGAACTACTGAGTCTTTCATAAATATGAGTTATGTCATGTCTCGGTAAGCAATAAATTTATTGTAATTCAGTTAAATAAGGCATTCTTTTTTATAATACTACACTTTAGTTGGTATTGAACTCTTTAAAGCTTCTGTCAAGAACGTTTCTCGCATTAGTCTGTGTTTGCCCAAAGCACAGACTGTATACAGATGTATGCTGTGTGTTTATAGACCGCTTTTGGTCCAAAGAACGCGAAGAAATAAAAAAATAAACAGAAAAGTACAAAAAAAAATGTTATCAGGAAGTCATCTATAGGTGTTCCTTTTATCTGCGACGCTTTCAAAGCTGTCACAGATATACTTAAGTTATGTTACAAACTGAGGACACTTAAGTGCGTCAATAAAGCCTCCTCCGGTTAGCTCGAACAAGCTAACAAACGAATAAGCACATGATTTACATCAAACAAATCAATGACTAAAGACATTTTCAAACACATAGGAACCTATTTGCGTTATAATGAAGGTTTTCATTAACCTGACGTTTATTAAAAAGGTACATTATGACAAGATGATAAGATTAAATAACGTTTAGAATGTCCTAAATTTCCTAAAAACACTACTCACCGCTTATGGATCCTTCCTGCTTGTGCTTTGGACAGTTCGTCACATGATAATGTTTGGAGCAAACAGCCAATCAGGTGAAAGGGGAGGAGTTGAAAGATAAGTGGGTGAACTGTTTAAGTTGCGTCTGAGTTAGCCTTTTTTGCGAGTCATTTCTTTATCTTTAGTTTGATTTAACCAGCTCTGCGTCGACACTATGATTATTTAACGTCTCAATAACGTGTATGGAAAACTCCCCATGGATACGTTTCGATCTGGCCGTGTGTTTTGAAAACTAAACTCCGCGTTTCAGCTCCTTGCTAGCAGTTAGCTTGCCATGCTAGCTCGTTGTGAAATGCCCGGACAACAACATTCCTGTTTGGATTATTCAGCGAGTTTTCTGAAGACTTGAAAGGGTGGGCGAATTTAAGAAGAGCGCACATCAGAAGGAGCAGGCCAGACAGCCAAGTGCAGGATGAATATTCAGTACGAGGACACTGCTTTGCCAGGGAGCTACGAGGTCGTGGGGTCGTTCCCCAAAAGTTTTGGCTACGGGGTGGAAGAGCCAGACCTGGAGGAGATCTCCTCATCGGCTGACAAGCCCAGGATCCTGCTGATGGGACTGAGGCGGAGCGGCAAGTCCTCCATTCAGAAGGTTTGACTGTTACCTCTGACCATATGTCTGTCCCTAAACACCCCACTCAAATCAATACAAGAAAATGCCGAGATGGAAATGGGTAGCAGGTCTCACTACCATCTTGTTAACCTTTTGTCAGAGGCACCCTTTCACCCTCTGTGCACTCTCTACACTTGTGCACTGTCCTTTGCTTTAGGTGGTTACCCTACGTATTTAAACTCTTCCACCTTTGCTACTGGTACATCTTTCATTTTCACCATTCAGTCTGCCTCATTCTCATTCACACGTGTATTCTGTCTTGCATTTACTGATGTTCATTTGGTTAAATTTGTCACATGATTAAGCCTCAGGAGGTCTTAGTGCAAAAGAGACTGGGCTGTGTAAATGACAAAACCCATCTATTTTAATTTTAAAAAAAGCACACGGAAACTAAACTAAAAATAAATATTTTCAGACAGTAAATCTAACGTGAAATGAGCAAACCAGTTATGGAAACTAACTGAACTGAAAATGAAAACTGAGGAAAAACTATTACTGAGTGTAATACACCCATAATCTGTGTAACCTGAATGGGCGTCAAGTACTGTCTCATGTTACTGGTAGTCACAAGGACACTTGCAAAAAGCAAAACTAGAAAAAAAATAAGTCAGGAGGTGTGAGAGGAGAGCAATGGCCTGTGGCCACCACCTGCAAACGATTCTCTTTTTTTGTGTTCGTCCTATTTTTGCTTCTCCAGTGCACCTGTTGTCACTTTCATCGCCACCAAAGCAGGTGAAATGGATTCAGTGTTTTATGCTTCCTTACTGGACAGATTGCTATCCATCAAATTTAACTGACTTTGTTATACTGTGATGATTGAGTGTTCCCTTCCTTTTTTCAGCAGTGCAAATCCACAGTTGGATTTGGCCAGATGGGAAGTGATTCACTTAGAAATAAGTCACATAAACATTCGTATTGTGTGCTCCAGGAGATTTTTGTTGTGTTGTTTGATCAGCTGACCATTTCTGCCTCTGAGGTTCACGCCTCTCTGTAGATTTTACCAACTGAATTCAACAAACTATGTTTGCTCATTTGCCTTACAAGCAAAAAGTCCCTGGTTCAGTCTCAGGTGGGGACACACAAGCCCCTCTCACCATGGAGGGTTGTGTCAGGATGGGCATCCAGCGTAAAACCTCTGCCAAATTACCAATGCGGATTAATCACTGTGGCGATCCCTTGGTGGAGAATACAAGGGAGCAGCTGAAAGGTACATTTTATAAGTAGATGTTTCATGACCTGTCATGACTTATTTCCAACCCCTGTCAAGTTTAAAGCTGGTATAAAATTTAGAATTTGGCTAATGAAACTAAATGGCAGCAATTTTCAATTTGATTTGAAGACTGCTTCCCTTGATCTAACCTAATAGTGACCATGAAAACCACAGTCTGCCCTGAACCGTCCATTACTATGAACCATAACACTGCAAACTAATCAGTTTAGCCTGCACTTAACTGAGTTACTTTTGTGTGGCAGTTTTATCATAGGCCACAAAAATCTCCTCAGCTTGTGACTTTATGGTGACTTGCAATTTTCCACTCTGGATATAGTGTACAGTGAAAAAGATTATCTTAACCTGCCAGGGATTCATGATGACAACCTTCAATAAAAGCCAGCCCTTAGAAAAGTGTCTGATCTCTGAAAACTAGAGCCAATCAAAATGTGTGACATTATCTCAATATGTGGGACAGGAAGATGAAGGATAAAATGCTGTGTAGTTCCATATACAGAGAAACACCTGGTCACCCAGTGTAGAATCAGTTCCATGCAATTTTAATGCTACAAAGCATGCATAGCACCACAAAGTTGCTGAGTCATGAGTTTGAACCACTGACGTCAGTGATTGTGGAAGCAACTACCGCAAGAAATTCAGAATCTGCAGATTCTGTCCAGCATGACTTTCTTCCACCTATTAGCTACAAAGCTTTCGTTATATGTTGGCCATTAAGATTTTAGCTTGACGAGAATGAAGACACTTAGTAACAACAATCTTTATGCATCCCTGCCCAGGTTGTTTTCCACAAGATGTCACCCAACGAGACTTTATTCCTCGAAAGCACCAACAAAATCTACAAGGATGATATCTCCGGCAGCTCCTTTGTCAACTTCCAGATTTGGGACTTCCCCGGTCAGGTGGACTTCTTCGACCCTACTTTTGACAGCGAGATGATTTTCAAAGGAACCGGTGCTTTGATCTTTGTCATAGACGCTCAGGTAGGATGACTTCAGTGTGAGTCAGTGGTGTACAGTTTGGGTTTTAATGTTTCCTGTGTTGAATGAATCAACGTCTGTTGCTAGGATGACTACATGGAAGCTCTCAGCCGGTTACATCTGACTGTAACTAGAGCCTACAAAGTAAATCCAGACATCAACTTTGAGGTGTTCATCCACAAAGTAGACGGGCTGTCAGATGACCACAAAATCGAAACACAGAGAGACATTCACCAGAGGGCCAATGATGACCTAGCAGATGCCAGCCTGGAGAAAGTTCACCTCAGGTAAGTGCCTGATGTGGCTGCACAGATCTAACACTACAGAGTGATTTCTTTTGGTGTTTCAGGTATAGTTTAACTTAAGAACCTGTAATTCAGATTCAAACAACTAAAGCAGAGCCTGTTCAGGGATATTGTAACCCATGCTTCTACAGTTATCCCTCCTGGAGGGATACTAATGATTTTCCACTTCTGTCATATTCAGGTAATTTTTTTTTCCCTAAAAGGCATAGTAAAAAATTTCCTGACAGTATCCCAATGGTTTTCAATGACATCTTGCTCTCCTGTGTGACATGGACAGTGTGCTCTCTCTGTTGTTCATTCAGTGAGCAGTAAAGAAGTATGATTCAAAAAGTCAGAAATAGCAATCTGACTTTTTCCACGTAAATGTAGTTGAAACAAGGACACAGCCACCTCCTTTTAATCTGTATATGGTGGCTTTTTTTTTTTTTAATCATGGTTATAAAATCAGATGCTTCCAGGTTGTTGGGCCGATGCATCAATTATTTGCTGCTAACTACCAAAACATAAAAGTGCAAAAATTGTGTTCAGGACAGCCATAGAAAACAGACGAGCCCACAAGCTAAAACTCAAGACTTTTTCTTCTCATATTTCTGGTAATTTTTTACTCCTCCTCCCTTCACTTTCCCTCTCAGTTTCTACCTGACCAGCATCTACGATCACTCCATATTTGAGGCCTTCAGTAAAGTCGTCCAGAAGCTCATTCCTCAGTTGCCGACACTGGAGAACCTTTTGAACATTTTCATATCTGTACGTTTCATTTATGTTATTAAGCCACAGTAAAAAGCCTCCTTGTATTTAAAAAAAAAAAAAAAAAATCTTATTAATATCCTCTCATGCTTTGCAGCACTCTGGGATTGAAAAGGCCTTCCTGTTTGATGTTGTTAGCAAGATTTACATTGCCACAGACAGCGCTCCTGTGGATATGCAGTCCTACGAACTCTGCTGTGACATGATCGATGTGGTCATCGATGTCTCCTGCATTTACGGGTGAGAAGATGTATATTTGATGTATTTTACGCATCGCCAAAGATTGCGTGTCAAAGATTGAAGGTGCTTTTCTTCCCCTGCCAGGCTAGTGGAGGAGAGCAATGGCTGTGCTTATGATGAGGAGTCTTTGGCGATCATCAAACTTAATAACACCACAGTGCTTTATTTGAAAGAGGTCACCAAGTTCCTTGCTCTCGTCTGCATCCTCAGAGAGGAGAGCTTTGAGAGAAAAGGTATGTAGTTATATATTTTATAATCAACATATTTTGGCATTATTAGAAAGTGGCACAACCATTTGGGATGTCATAAGTGTTTAAACAAAATCTGAAGCCAAGTGGAGCTGTTCATCTTTTATAAGGAAATGAACATTTTATGAACACTTTTAGCTTTTCAGTCATTTTTACAGCTATGAAACATTATGCTGTATATAAACGGTGGAAATGGCTCTATATTTGAGTTTTGCCCACTGCCATGATTTTTAAGGTTTTTTTTTTTTTTTTTTTTTTTTTTTTTTTTTTTTTTATTTTTTTTTTTTTTTTTTTTTTTTTTTTCTTTTTTTTTTGGAGCGAGAAGTAATGATCTGGGCATCTGGACAAGATGTTGGTGTTATGAGTTATCAGCAAGCTTAGTTAGCAAGTTGCATCCATGAACTGTATGGGCACGGGCACATAAATCTGCTAATTAGCCCTATTGATTATCATAAAATATTAGAATTTCACTCACCAAAGCTGGAGCACAAACATCTTGGACTGACTGTTCCATGCATTAGGTCATAGTATTTGTCAGATATTTTTCATTAAATTGGCTAACACCACAACATGGTAGAGATTCATTTCATTGTTTCTATTTCTGTATTTATTCCTGTCTTCCTGGCAGATTTTCAGTGGTTCTTTTCTTTTAGATGGTAGACCTACTGATAATAGTGCTGTGATGGCTTGAAATATAGCTTTGCCACTCAAATTGCAAACCACTTGTAACATGATCTTACTGGTCATGATCATGGAGGGAGTGGTCCTACTGGTTGACTCCCACATTAGGAAGACGTGTTTAGGGCCTTCCTATAACCATTAATCTAACATCAGTAATACAGTCATAGCTGTGACATATGATCTGTTCATACATTTTCATGCTTTTAATGGCCATGGTTGCTATAGACCATGTCGTCATAATACTCCTGAACTCTCGCATTTTCATTCAGAGGTGAATGAGAAGTTTGTCTTGGATGTGACTGTTTGTATGCCTCCTTGACTTTTCAGTGGATTTGAATTCTCATTAGTTTGTGCAATACAGCCAGCCAGTGACAAGAAAGCATCACTTTTTTCTGTACTTTACACATTACAATAACCTGTGAATTGTGAGAGATCGTGAGCCAGAAGAGCTTTTAAGTAATTGACGTTCTGGTTACATCTTGGTTTTTTGAAGCCAGAAGTGAACACAAGAGGGTGGAGTGCTAAGTAATCAGTAAGATGGATGCTAATTAGTGCTAAATAAAGCACGACTGCAATTTATTTGACCAAAAACCTAAGCGCAAACTTCTTGGATGGATAGTTAGTACAATGAACTGTTATGAAATTTGTCAGATAAATGCGTCATAAGTGCTTTAAAGGTACAAACACAACGAGCCATCTAAGTCATCAGCTGAGGTGACACGGTGTATCTGTGCCAGCACCCAACCGTCACTCAATGACTACAGCGTGAATCATGCATAACCTTTAAACGGGGAAGTTGTATAAAAATTCCCCATTCGTGCTGTTGCTGCGAACAGGGAATTGGCTAAAGCGATCGAAACCATCTTTGTGCCAGGCTTTAGATAATGCTGTAAAGTTGGGCGTTTTAACATGGAAGTTGATGGAGATGAACTCCTTTTGATTGACACTTGGTTTTAGTATCCTGTTGTTGCTGTGAAGGCACAGCTCACAGTGAAGAAACAGACACATAATTTCTGAAAGCTCCTAATTATTGAATTTTTACAGTTTTGAATTAAACTGATTTAAGATGTCAGTTAACATTTCAGAGGCATTTTTAGGTGGGGTTTGTTGCTTTTGGACAAATAGTTCAAGCCCTTATACTAAGCTAACTAGCTTCTCTGTAGTATTCATATTTTACTTACAGACATGACAGGTGTCAGTTTTCTGATTTAGAGCTTGTAACTAATGAAACAGATTTTCTAAAATTATTAAATATTCAGTCATTATCCTATTAATTGGTTTGCAGCTTTGTGTGGATGGAGAGCTTTACAATAAAATTTCTATGCTAAATTTAAGCTTTAAACAACTATTTTGTTTTCTTTGCAGGTTTGATAGAGTACAATTTTCACTGTTTCCGAAAAGCTATCCACGAAGTGTTTGAAGTCGGCAGCTCAAACGAAGGTGCCTCATGGAGATCAGCGAGCTCGTCTAGCAACAAGCAGACAGGCCTTAAATACGCTTCACTGAATGGAAGTTTTGCTTAAAGGGACTGCAGTCGTTTGGTTTTCCTGAAGTCCAACAAGGTAGTGAAGCAGCTGAGCGAGCGCTGATGAACTCAGAGTGATGACGATGCCTCCCTGAACCTGGCTGAAGGACACTTCAGGGAATTGAAACCAGCCTTTGGACTAAATCTTACCTACTTGGTTGTGGTTATTCCATCTAAGACAAGAGCTGAGGTGGAGAATCAGTGCTGTTTGTCTGTCTGCCAGCAAGATAATGCAACAACTACCAAGCCGAATTTCATGGAGAGGTAGAATTTGGGCAAAGAAAGGATCCATTATATTTGCTGCAAATTATTTACTCTAAAAACTGCAAGAAAAAAGCATTTACTTTGGTGGAGGATGCACTCTGCCAAGTACCAAAAATGCTGCTGTGTACGAATCGTAGATGGGTTCCCTCTTCCTGCACAAATGTCCAAATATTCTGTCAGCTATGTTTACCTTCTTGGCCAGTAAGCCGCAACATGAAACACTCGTGGTCCAGTGTAAGTAGAAAAGCTCTAGAGCCGTTTAACATTCATTTCTGCACATCCTACAGCAGCACAAACTCTTCATGTTCCTGCTCATTTAACAATGAAATATTGAGTGCTTTAATTGGGTTTAGTTTGGGGGAAAATAGAGTTCTGTGGTGCACAACGTTTGTTCTTCTGTTTGTTCTGTTGATTATTTCTCATGCAACCAGCAGCTGGCGCTCTGTTCAGGATCTTCTCCAACCAAAACTGTGCCAGTTACACCTTTTAGAGCCTTGGGTGATTATCAGAGAGGGCGACAGTGTTTTGGTCTTAATGGAGTCTGGGACTAACTTTCGATGCTTTTCACTCAGACAGCCTGCCAACCCTTTTGATTTTCTGTAGCTTAATGAACATGTAGGCCAAATTTACTTCACAAAGACTGTGTTTGTAGCAGTTTTTTTTTGGTTTCCTGTGTGAACGTTGGGTGGGACCTGAATAATGTTTCAGAAGCCATGAGGGTGTGTTTTCATCAGTGTATGTAAATCCTTTAATAAAATATGTTTTCGTACATTGCTGAGTCACTAACTGTGAGGTTTGCATGGTGCCGAATTCATCATGAGATCATTTAATTATATTGACAACATTTATAGGTATCTGTAAAGTTCTGGACTGTACGTGGCTGCATATATTAGGGGTCGCCACAGTGGATCATCTGCTTCCATCTCACCCTATCTCTTGCATCCTCTTCTATCACACCAACCCTCAGCATGTCCTCCTTCACTACTTCCACGAACCTTCTCTGATGCCTTCCTCCTTCCCCCCCCGCCTAACAGCTCCATCTTCAACACCCTCTGCATATGTCCAAACCATTTCAACCTTGCCTTTCAATTTGTCTCCAACCTGAACAACTCCTTTCTATTCCTAGCCATCCTGGTCACTGTCAGCATCTTCATTGTTTTACTCTGTCACCTCAAGTTCCACCTCCTGTCTTCTTGTGAGTGCCAACGTCACCAAACCATAATTATAACAGGCCTCGCTACCGTCTTGTAAACCTTTCCTTTCGCCTTTGCTGCTATCCTTCTGTCACAAAGCACCCCTGACACTTGTCTCCACCCTCCTGCACTATCTTTTTCACCTCTCTTGTGCTCTGTCCATTGCTTTGGATGGTTGATCCCAAGTATTTAAACTCATCCACTGCCCTCTCCTAGACATCTCCATACCTCCACAGGTATGTCATCTGGACCAACTGCCTTTCCACTCTTCATCCTCTTCATTGCTGCTCTCACTTCCTCCTTACTAACACTCTGCA
>VUQH01080872.1:0-41306 GCA_015106775.1 Etroplus canarensis | reverse complement strand
CTAACATCCAAAGTGCATGCCATTAAATGTTGTTTTCTCTCTCCCATAGCCTGTGCCTCTCTCTGCTCTCCTTTCTGTCTTCTCTGTTCCCTCACCCCCAATCGGTCGAGGCAGATGGCTGCCCCTCCCTGAGCCTAGTTCTGCCAGAGGTTTCTTCCTGTTAAAAGGGAGTTTTTCCTTCCCACCGTTGCCAAGTGCTTGCTCATAGGCGGTCATCGGATTGTTGGGGTTTTCCCTTTAACACTGTAGTATCTTTACCCTACAGTGTGAAGCGCCTCGAGGCAACTTTTGTTGTGAATTGGCGCTATATAAATAAAATTGAATTGAATTGAAAGCAGGTAAATTTTATCCTGTTCTATTCTGTTCTGTTTTTATTTTGTGTTACTATTTGGCTTCAGATTTTATAATATATAATTTTATTTTATCTTGACTTACTTTGTTTGCATTCATATGCTCAACTGGCAAATTTAGCTGGCACCAAACAACAAATTTCATTGCTGTAATAATGCACGTTGCTACATGGTATATGACAATAAAAAAAAATCTTGATCTTGATCTAAAGTTGCACTAGAAACCTATATTCTATTTGCACATCCATGATGCGAATTTCACTTCCCACCATTTCCCAAACATGCTATTGGACTGAGTTCTGGTGACTGTAGAGGCTTTTTGAGTTCAGTCAATTCATTGTCATGTTCAAAATAACAGTGTCAGATGATCTGATCTTTGTGACATGGTGCCCTATACTGATGGAAGCAGCCATCAGAAGATGGGTATACTGTGGTCATAAAGAGATGGACATAGTCAGCAACAACAAAAAACAAGAGGAAGGCTGTGGTGTTTACACAATGGTTAATTGGTACTAAGGGGCCCAAAGTGAAATGAAAATATCTCCCACACCATTACACCACTAACAGTCTTAACCATTGATACAATACAGGACGGAGCTATGCTTTTATGTTGCTTCTATCAACTTCTGACTCCAATTTCTGAACGCTGTAGCAGAAATCGAGTTGCATCAGAGCAGAAAATGTTTCTCCAATCCTCTATTGTCCAATTTTAGTGTGCCTTTTTGAATTGTAGCCTCGGTTTCCTGTTTTAGTTGACAAGGGTGTCACCTAGTGTGGGCTTCTGCTGCTGTAGCCCACCTGCTTCAAGATTCGGCATGTCGTGTGTTCAAAGACATGTTTCTGCATAATTTGATTGTAACAAGTGGTTATTTGAGTTACTGTTGCCAGAGCTGAAATGTGTTTTTTCAGCCCTGAAAATTCCATGTCGCTCTCTTAAGTTATAAGGGCCAAAAGGTCAGAAAAAAGTGAAATAAAAGGCCCAAAATTTCAACTCACCTCCTATGTACTTGAACACCTCGTAACTAAAATATTTATAGTATAAATAGTATCATAAGCAGAATTAGAATACTTTATTAATGCCAGGGGGAAAGTGCATAGTCATAGCATTACCCAGGTGATTTTAGTATCTAAGCCTGACATGTCACTGAACACCAGGGTCAACTCCAACAAAGTTAAACAACTTTTTTCCTGAACAGTCTTGTCATGAAAACTAGATATAAGAATCATTTAAAAAACATCTTTTAACTTTGAAGATAGTGGAGAGACCTGGCTGATTAAATTTAATTTTTAGCTGGGTAAATACTGCTGTCAAACTTTGCAGTGGAAAATTTCAAAAAATCTCAAATCCAGTATGTGAACACAGATCAGACGCGTCTGCAACCATAGAAACTGGACATTCACATAGTAACGTTACACAAGACTAGCTTAGCACCTTGTTGACTTTTATTGGATTTTGAAAAGGTCACTACATTTAAATATTCCAGGCATACTTCCAACACCTGTAATAGCCATGTGCCCATTTTAAACAAAATATAGCAGCAGCAGTGTGAGGCAAATCACTGTAACCAGGAAATGTACTGATGTGAGAAACAACAGAATGTTTTAGCAATAACAATAAAATAAGCCCATTAACTTTCATATCAGAAACTCACTGTTCTTCTTGTCTTTACTGCCTGTGTTCACCCTGAAAGGTAGTTAAGATTTGGATGGCTGCTGGCAGCTCCTGTATTACACTTATTTTTAACATGTTAATGTTAGATTCATGTGTTCCAACAGAGTTTCAGCTCAATATATAGCACAGATCATATATATTGAGCTGAAACAATACATGGCACAGACCATTTTCCTGCTATCTGTGCCTCTTTATGAAGAACTGCTGTACTGGATCCATAACATGAAAACACATGGCATTTGTTCAAGTGACCTGGTGGGATCAGGGAGAAGTGTTGATCATGGCAGTACTCTTTAATTGAGCTGGAACGTTTTGTGACCTTCTGTATGTGTAATATAGGAATGAAGTATAGAGGGAAAAAAGCTTTTAAAACTTTATTTTGGAGCAAAGTGATCAAACATTCTAAGCATTACTGTGGGATTTGACTGGTGAGTCCACATGCATTTTTTATGTCCATGCTTGCCAATTGACAAGACTTGCCGAAAAGAACTTTGATAATAGGCTATCATTCAGAAAAGTTAACAACTGGCATGATGTGAACTGGCATGACACCAATCTGCCAAACAGCTTGTCACCATGCTTGTCTCAGGGCTTTTGTGGACATGTGGAACAGTGGCTCCTTTGACTCGGCATGGCAATCCAATTCAAAGCTGCTCTAACCTGAGTCAAGCTGAAGCTGACCATAACAAGTGGTCAACTGCACTTGTCACCTTATATGATATTGATGAGTACAATTCTAAGACCACAAAGTCTTGGCACTTACTAAAACTGGGGATATAGGACTCTGGCTTCCTGGACAAAGGAAGGACATCCTCACTTGCCACCTGTGAACGAGCAGAAATTTAACAATAAATAACGTTAAAATAATCTACATAAAACAATGATTAACCATACAGCAACCCTAGGATGTACAGATCCAAACAAACTAAATGTGAAGCAAGAGTATGTTTGTGTGAGACATGCCACTAATGCTGGTATCTAGTCAGAAATTTGGATACATGTAACTTTAAAAAAAATAGAAGCACAATAAAATGCACAGGTTAAAGGTTTGGCATTTAGTACATGAAGGAAAATATATTTTATTTAAAAACAACTTTCCCATGTCCATTCCTAAGCAAAAACAATAAAGGAAGCTGAGATTTTCTTGTGTTCTTGAATTTACTTTTTCTATCCCAGTATTTGCTAAAACTGCAGGACACTGTTATTTCAGCTGCTGTTCTGTCTAGTATTCATCTTTGCATTTCAGTGGGATGCATCCCCAGATTGGCACATCTCCTCTAAGCCACAACCGAAAATACTAACAAGTCTGAACCAATTATGAGACTAACACGTACTTTGCCACTTCATACTACATTTTCCTGGTGTGAAACTGAAAAATAACTCTAGAAATTACTTGCTTCCTATTGCAAAGTCAGTTAAGATATCAATCTTTCCAGTTAGGAAGCATAACCCATTGTGAATCCATTTCACCTGCTTTGGTGCAAATGAAAGTGATAATGCGGCCTGTGGGCACAGGTACCACAAAGGAGGCCCTCATGCCACCATCATGGAATCCATTTCTAACTGTTTGGTTAAAAACATGCCCACGGGTAGCCCACAGAAGGTCATTTTATAGGACTCTGGTAGAGTTCCTCCTGTTCCTCTTCGGACAAAGAGGCAGATGTCAGTCTTGCTGCTGGGTTGATGACCAGGTCTCCCCATGTAACGACCCATCTCCTGCCATCTCCTCCACACTCTTTAGACTGTACTAGGAACCACAGCAACCTCTTGCAATGGCAGATACAGATGTGCCATCCTGGAGGAGATGGACTACCTGTGCAACCTGAATGGGCAGCAAGTATTGTCTCATGAATGAGTAGCAACGAGGAAACAACAAAAAGAGAAAAATAAATCAGTACTGATAAAGAGAGAGCAACAGACTGTGTCCACCACTTGTAAAACCATTGCCTTTTTGGGGGGTTGTCTTATTGTTGCCTTTCCACAGATCTGTACTATGAAGCAGGATTTGTGGTTATTCAGATAAATCAAAGTTAACCCTCAGTTTTCAGTACTACAAATGTGGTTCACTCCTTAACCAGGTATAGCACCGGTAACTCATGCAGAAGAGTTAACCTGCTCCAAAGCAGGTCAAGTTCCACGTTAGCAATCAAAAGGTATGAAACTACCATCGACCGACAAATTAATTCTCCAGATAATAGTGTCGCCAACCCTGGAAGATCCCTCAGACCAGACTCGGACTCTGTGAGTGGATAGTAGAAGGAGCTAACCTTTTCTTAATAGTATAAAATTTTTGCGCATCAGTATCAAATACAGATTCTAAGAGAAACTTCATGACTTGATTTGATTTTTTCCCTGTTAGCTGCAAACAATTTTACAACTTGATATTTCCATAAACATTAATACATGATCCTATTTATACTTGTTTTGTAGTCTAAATCAAGTTTGCACTCAAGAGTAAAACTACATTTAATTTTAGCTTTTATGTTTTTTCTTTTTTTGCTCTTAAATTGTTAACCAGCGCTGGGGCTGCAGCTGAAAGAATAAAAACTAAAACTGTCTTATGCACTTCTAAACATATGATAATATAATATCTTGTATAACATTTTCCATTTACAGGCACTCCTAATACTGGTCTATTAGCAGCAGCTGTGTTGATTTCAGTCTGTATTCTGTGTGTAACTGCTTCAAATTTTTCTCATGTCTTAGTTTCATCTTCCTTTCTAAAATCAGCTGCCAGTAAACGCCATGTTTGTGATTGATCAGATGCTGCCAATAACACCCCTTTGATGTGAATGCATTTCTAGCTGGATTGATAAACCCTAGGTTAACTTATCAAGCCGATAACCACCTTCATGTGACTGCTTATCCTGACTGCCAATGTTAGGCTAAGTGAAGCCAAATAACGGGAAGATATCCTGGGTATGTTGAACTGGTTTTTTTTAGTATAGGCCTAAAGGCATCCATTGTCACTTTCATTTGCACCAAAGCAGGTGAAACTGGCTCACAATGGTTTATGCTTCCTAACTGGACATATTAATGTCTCTGAGGTTTAACTGACTTTCTTTATACCGCGATAACATTTTGGAGTAGTGGATATCATGTCAACTATTTGCATTTGAGGATTATATTGCCACCAAAATCCTGGAAAAATGAAAAAATAAGCACTGAGAGAGAAATCAGTGTTTTGCATTTCAACAGCTGAGATGAGACTGTGAGGCCAAAATTAGTCCTGCAATCTGATCAACACTCATTGCAGAGCACTTAGTGTGATCTCAATCACCAGTGGAGCAGTCAATAGGCCACATTTTACGAACATAACCTTGTGTTATGACCAATTATGTTTCAAAGCCCCTTCAGTAAATGTGCTGTGTGGTAATGGGGTTGCTGGTAAACAGACAATGTTTTAAAACTGTTTTTTCACATATAGGCTCTAAGCTGGATGACAGTTCCCAGAAAAACAAAGTCAATTAATACCTCATAAAACAGCACATTTTAAAACCAGTGGGTATTATTAGAATAAAGCTGGTCGTAGTTTAACAAATTATTCTAGTTTGTTAACTTAAAAAATAAATACAGGACATGCCATGCATTAATTTCTTTAACCACACAATGTGGAAGGTCACAAGACTTATCCTCTAAACTGGGTGCTCATCCTTGTAGCAATTGTGTCACTGTGCAGGAAAATTAGTCATCTATTGTATTTCCACCAGAATTAGTACCACGGAGAGTTTATCCATCTATCCCTGTTTACAAAGAACCGGGAACCAAGTATTCACTGAATAAATTCTACTGTTTCCCAGATGAAATTTAATTTCTAAAAAATCTTGAAAGACATTATAAGGCATTAGGAAGTGTGTGTGCAAGGATGCAGGAATAAAAATCCTATATCGAAGCAAAATATATGCAAGACACCACCCTCCACTCCATCCATTCGGCATCATGAGAGATATAACTATATTTAGGTTCTACCCTAAACTGTCTCTGAGGAAAATGCCACTAGTCTCTTTGGACTGTTGCCTTTGGATGTGACTCACCTTATTAAAACAAAAAATACATGACATTTCTGACAATGCACACATTGTCAAAAGCCCGAAATTATTACCAATAATTTATCTGCAAACTAAGCAGGACTAAAATAAGAGAGGACAATCAGGACAAAAATAACCCCTCCTTTCATGCAGTGACTGCAGTTGTTGGCTGACTGAGGGAGAAATCAACATAAGTGCCTGGCTACAGAGACACTCAGTGGTTTCAAGGTAAATATGAAAAATATTCCTCTGTGCAGGCAGCCAACAAATGAATCATCAAGCTCCAAATTGCAGATTCAATATCTGCTTCATTAATGTCAGTCAAAGACAACTAAAATACAAAATTTACAGCTGTAATTTGGGTGAACTAACCAACATTAAACCAGAAAATTGGATAACTTCTTTGACATGGAAAAATAACACAGCTAGTAAAATCATTGAAAATTATCCAAAGGGCTCAATTATTATAAGAGACGAGTGATAATATTTTCAGTAGTTATGAGCCCCACCTGTCCAGTGCACTTTCTGTTAGGTGTACTGCATTGCTGCTGGTCATTTTCAGTGGATGAGTAGCTCGACATCTCCCAGGGTAGTTTGTTCTTCCCTTTGCCTGCAGTGACAATCCTCCTTTGAAGTGGAAGGCCATCAGTGAGGGAGCCTAAGCTCCCATAGCCATATAATCGGTCACAGTCTGGTTCAGTTCTGTGGCTCTTGGGGCTGCTTATCCACCCTCCATTCATCACCCAGTCCAAATCAGCTCCAGAACCATACTGTGGTGAGCACCGCTGACCTGCTTTGGGCAATACCAGCCCGTACTCTACCATGCCATCCGAGGAGAGCTGTGGAAGGATGTGCCTTGCTCGCCTTGCCTGTACAGCTGCCATCAGACCATCTGCATCCTCATTGAGTTCAACTAGGTCCACAGCTTTCATAAGAGGCTGCTTTTTCCCTACATCAAGGCAGTGGTCAAAAATAGCAAACAACTCAAGGGCAGCATGACGGACCCTTCTTTTACTATCTGCCAGGTATGGTGCAACCTCAATACAAAGCTTAGGGATGTTGAAATCTTTGCTAGGGTGAGAGAGCATAGCTGCCATAACAATGTTTAGGACATCTTCCCGAACCCTTGAATTCTTGTGTTTCAAGTGGCCAATTACAAGATCTAATACTTGCTGTGGTGAAACAGCTTTCATTAGTTGTCGAAACACATTCAGGTATTCATTCTTGGTGACAGTGCGAGTGTCCCCTAGAGCCTTGAGGGCCACTAAGACTACATGTTTAAAATATTTGTCTACACCTGTATCAAGCTTCCAAATTAGTAAGTTTAAAACTTGTAGGGTGCCGTAAAACACCTTGAAATTACTGTCATCCAGAAGTCGAGGAAGAAAATTGATGAACTCCTCAATACTACCAGATGGGACTGACTTGATGTCCACTTCTGAGAGGATGTGCTTGAGCTCCTCCACCCCATTCATGCGATTTTGGTAATTCTTCAGGTCCAGAAGCTGCTCCTGTAACTCCTGGGTGATCAATCCAGGTATCATTATCGGTGGTCTTACTGCAGATTTGATCAAATCTGAGAATCCAAGGAAGCAAACACAATCCTGTGAGGACAATAACGCTCCTCCTTTTTATTCCGTGCTTTCATCCTGAGTGGATGGTGCTGGAAAAACCACAGTCCTGCCTGTCAAGCTGTGAAAGCAGAACATAAAAAAAATCAACAGTGAAGAAGGGAATTTCAGTGTCTGTAACACAACATCGACACATTTATAGCAAGGTAACGGTATACATTTAACAGAGAGAGCGTCTTGCTTTTGATAGGGGCGACGGAAACAACCACTTGTGGCTCTCAGAATGGTTGAGATAACCTTTACTGTACCTTACACTGTTCCCTGCTTTTGTAACATTAGTTAGACTATTAGTAAGTGTCTCGACTGGAGCCTTAGCCAGTTATTTGCTACAAAGTAACGCCTTCAGCGGGCTTACAATCAAACCTTGACCATACCTTAGCGTTAAGCTGCCTAATTATCGCAGCTACAGAGAATCTTAGCTAACTAGCAACGCTAAGCTAAGTCGTCACACCGCTCATTTTAGTGGCTGTGCGCCCTGGCTGTGTGTGTGCTAGCAAAGTTAGGAAAACAGCAAGAAAACAGACCTCTCATTTTCCCCCGGTCCTCCTCGGCGACGCTGGGCGACAATATGTGATCCTTCGTGGTCCAAATTTCCATGACACGCTGCGGACGCTACGGTTCTCCGGGTGCAGACAGTTCCCTGGTTGTTTTAGCTGGCGTCTGGAGTGTTGAATGTTTGGAAGCTACAGAGGTATTCACCTCCAGAGGAGCCCCCTCCCACAACCGCTACTCCCCACAAACACACACACAAACACACACACACACCGAGGCAGCAAAATGGCGCATACATGTAGCAAACGGAGCGCTTCCATGGAGACGGGAGCTCCAAGCTCCTCCAGGCGGCCCCAAGAGCTGCAGCCCGGACGGAAAAGTGTCCGGAGATGTTACGGAGAATTCAGTGGAACTTGTGTTAGAAAGAGTCGGGTGAATGCTGGCAATGAGTGGGACAACCGTGGACTAAAAAATGAAAAGTAATGAAAGTAATTCCCATCGATTTTTTTTACTGTGTGCATTCAAAGAACTTTCTAAAAAGAAAGTCAAAGAGGAAAAATGAAATCATTATGTTTGATGTAAAAAAATATATTTTAGTCAACTTAAAACTTGAAAACAACAACATAGATTTTTTTTGTGGAAAATTCCATATTAAACTTCCAGTTTCATTTCATGTTTTTTCTCTTATATAAAGTAAAAAGACCTTTATTTAATTAATACAATATGTTACATAAAACACACGCTGGCATGATGAATTGTGACTGTAACGGATTTTGACTTTATTTTGTGTAATAGTGCAAAATGTACCTTCGGCTACTCCCTTGTATTCTCCTCAAGGGGTCGCCACAGCGGATCAATCCGCATTGGTAATTTGGCAGAGGTTTTTACACCGGATGCCCTTCCTGACACAACCCTCCATGGTGAGGGGGCCTTGTGTCCCCACTTGGAATTGAACCAGGGACCTTTCGCTTGTAAGACTAATGGGTAAACCACCACACTGCAGGGACACTACTCCTACTTCTACTACTATTACTAAGACACTTCAAATCTACATTGCATGTTCTCCTTGTGCTTGTGGAGGTTCTCTCCAGGTGGCTCTACCTCCTGGGCAGCTGTGGCTCAGAGCGGGTCATCCTCAAGCAGAAAAGCTGGTTTTTCGATCCCTGGCCTCTCCAGTCTGCGTGCAGAAGTGCCCTTGGGCAAGACACTGAACTGGGGTTCAGTGTCTTGCCAGTGTCCACTGCTCCTGATGCATCTATTGGTGTGTGAATGTGTGCGTGATAGTTAATTGCGTTGAAGGCATAGAACAAAGTGTCACGTGAATGGGGCTTGTAGGAAAACGTGTCTTGAGTGCTCAGTCAGAGTAGAAAAGTGGTATTTAAGTACCAGCCCATTTACCATTTACTCCATGTTTCTTCCACAACCCAAAGACCTGCAGAAGCAGCAGAGTGTTGGTGACATTTAGGTACTATGCGCCTCAGCACTCAGCAACCCCTCTCTGTAACTTTATGTGTGGTCTGCCACTTTCTGGCTGAGTTGCTGTGGTCCTAAATGCTTACACTTTTCAATAATCCTTAAAACAGTTGATGGTGAAATATCTAGGAGGGAAAAAATTTCACCAACTGACTTGTTGCAATGGTAACATCCTGTCACAGTCAGATACATCTACAGTTGCTCCCTTGCACAGTACCACACTTAGATTATTTAATAACTGTTTGTAAATGCAGACTGCTGGGCTAGGTGTTTGATTTTATACACCTGTTGCAGTGGGAGTGAATGAAACACCTGAATTCATTGATTAAGAGGTATGGCCCAATGCTTCCCCCCAAAAAAAGTGTATGCAAGTGTCACTGCACTATATTATATATTATATTTTAAAACACTGCCTGGTGTTCACATTTTCCATTATCCTTTACATAAAAACTCTCTTCTCCCATGTTCAAATAAAACTGGGCCTATATTAGCACCCATAATAAAAGACCGATATCTATTTCATTTTTAATTCAGTCTCTAATTTTTCACAAACTAAGACAATCAGTGAGTATAATATAATTAACATTGCTCTAATGTAGGATAAGTGAACTGTATATGTACAGAGACAAAAAATGTATTTAGGAAATATAAAGGTAATAAATACAACTCCAATCCCAAAAAGGCTTGAATGCTGTGTAAAATATAAATGAAAACACTGTGCAATGATTTGCAAATCTCCTAAACCAATATTTTATTCATTAAAGAACATAGAAAACATGTTAAATGTTGAAAGTAAGACATTTTACTATTTCATGAAAAATACTAGCTCATCTTGAATGTAATGGCACCAGCATATCTTCAAAAAGTTGAGACAGGGCAACAAAAGGCTGGAAAAGTAAGTGGTACTAAAAAGAAACAGCTTGAGGAACATGTTGCAACTAATTAAGTGAATTGGCAACAGGCCAGTAATTGACTGGGTATAAAGAGAGCATCTTAGGGAGATAGAGCCTTTTAGAAGTAAAGATGAGAAGAGGTTCAGCAATCTGTAAGAAACTTAAGTGACAATTTGTGGAGTAATTTCAGAACAATTTTCTTTAATGTAAAATTGCAAATACTTGAAATATTCCATCATCTATAGTACATAATGTCATCAAAAGATCCCAGGAATCTGGAGACATCTCTGCACAAGGGACCAGGCTGAAAACCAATGTTGGATGCTTGTGATCTTCGGGCTCTCAGACACCACTTTATGGCAAACAGACATGCTTCTGTCATGGGAATCATTGCATGGGCTCAGGAACACTTTCAGAAATCACTGTCTGTGAACACAGTTGGAAGTGCCATCTGCAAATGCAGGTTGAAGCTCTATCATGCAAAGACTTGAAACTTGTTTCAAAAACACAGCCATCTTCTCTGGGCCAAAGCTTATTTCAAATGGATGGAGACTAAGTGGAAAAGTGTTCTGTGGACAGATGAATCAAACTCTGAACTTCTTTTTGGAAATCATGGACACAGCATCCTCCATACTAAAGGAGACGGACTATCTGGCTTGTTATAATTTCAAAAGCCTACATCTCTGATGGCATGGGGGTACATTAGAGCCTATGGTACTGGCAACCTGCACATCTGAAAAGTCACTATCAATGCTGAAAGGTATATACAGGTTTTAGAGCAACCTATGCTCCCCTCCAGACCATGTCTCTGAGGGAAGGCCTTACATACTTCAGCAAGACATTGCTAAACCACATACTGCAGCTGTTACATGGTTTTGTAGTAGAAGAATCCAGGTGCTGCACTGGCCTATCTGCAGTCCAGACCTTTCACCAACTGAAAACATTTGGATCATTATGAAACACAATGACAAAGAAGACCTAGGATTGTTGAGCACCTGGTATCCTATATCAGACGACAATGGGACAACATTCCTCTCCCAAAGGTCCAGCAGCTGGTCTCCTTAGACATTTACAGACTGCTGTTAAAAGAAAAGGGGATGGTACACAGTGGTAAACATGACCCTGCCTCAACTTTGAGAGCTGTTGAGTATTTTTCATGAAATGGTAAAATGTCTCACTTTCAACACTTGCTATTTTGTCATTTTGTGAATAAAATATTAGACATTTGCAAATCATTATATTGCGTTTTAATTTATTTTACACAGTATCAACCTTTTTGTAGTTGTAAAATGAAGGAGAAATGATTTTAAAATAACTATAGTAAAATGTAAAGATGACTTTGGTTTTTACAAGGTTAGCCTTCTGAATGCAGAATTTGATCAAGCAAACTTTTAGACCCTCTAACAGGCATTGCTGTTGCTTTGGTTCCCATGAATTCATCAGAAATGTCGTTTTATTTTGAAAAGAGCAGAAGTGGGAGTGCTGCCTGGTCGCTCGGTATTATAAGAGCTCGTCTGTAGCTTTGTGGCTAGGTTGCAGGTTATTTTCTCGGTAGCCGCCCGGGGTTCCAAGCCGTCGCCACTGCAGAATCAGTCGTTACAGCGGCGCACCGGACTGACTATAAACTACAGGTTTGTTTTTCTCGATTTGAAGACGCGAAATGTGATTTAAAAGCTCGCTACAGTGTGACGTTTTGTTTCTGTCAGCCATGTTACTGTATATCAATCAATGATGCAGCTAGCCACGGGAACCGTGTTTATTTTTAGCAGCTAACCTGCGCCGACTGCAGTGCAAACAAACAATTATACGACTTGAGTATGTGCTGGAGTGAAAGCACTCTTGACGATACAGTGCACGCTTGAATGCAGTACGCTTGGTGTCCGTGCAGATTTGTTTATGCAAACGCCAAGCTGCTGGTGGGGTTTACAGTATTGGCTAGCGTATTAGCTGTCTGCTAAGCCGTAGCTAGCGAGTTTTGATGTGGCGATCAGAAATCAAGCCAAGGCCCCGGTTAACAAACTGACATGTTATTGTGACTTGGTCTCGTTAAAGCTTATATACACAGCGTTCACATTTTTCCACTTGGCTTTAGGTTAACCTAAAAACGTGTAGTTTTTAACTAATGACTTTCTGCAGCGTTAGTGCTCAATTAAGCTCATGCTCACAGTAGTCTGCTAACAAAAAAGGGGCGGAACAACTGGTGCAATACTTAAAAACATGCCTGGAAGCATCATGCTGTCCAGACATGTTTACATAACGTGTGCTGTTATTACGTCACATTGCACAGATCTACAGTATGACTTTTCAGACTTTTGCTCTCAGGGGCGAATTGGCACTTGGATAATGTTCAGTATTCTGACTAGTTCATAGTAATATCTTTAGAAAATTTCACTGACTCTGTGACAATTTAATAAATCTAAACCATTGCACTCATCTGTGAATTCCTGCTCTCAGATGGACCAGCAGGACCAGTCCTATATGTTTGCAAGTCTGACACGGCCTCACTCAGAGCAGCTGCTGCAAGGCCTCCAGCTCTTGCGGCAGGATCACGAACTATGTGACATTGTGCTGCGTGTGGGTGATGCCAAGATTCATGCCCACAAAGTAGTGCTGGCCAGCATCAGTCCTTATTTCAAGGCCATGTTTACGGGTAACCTCTCTGAAAAGGAGACCTCTGAGGTGGAATTCCAGTGCATTGATGAGGCTGCCTTGCAGGTATGTTTTGATCCAGCACATATTGACTGCACTTATTAACTGTAACATAGTATTTGTGACACATTTAGTCTTTTTTTTTTTTTTTTTTTTTTTTTTTTTTCTGTCTTTCAGGCCATAGTGGAGTACGCTTACACTGGCACAGTGTTTATCTCCCAGGAAACAGTGGAATCTCTTCTACCGGCTGCCAACTTACTTCAGGTTAAGCTAGTACTTAAGGAGTGCTGTTCCTTCTTAGAAAGCCAGCTGGATGCTGGAAACTGTATAGGGATTTCCCGCTTTGCAGAGACTTATGGCTGTCATGACCTGTGCCTGGCTGCAACTAAGTTCATCTGTGAGAACTTTGAGGAGGTTTGTCAGACAGAGGAGTTTTTTGAACTGACAAGAGCTGAGTTGGATGAGATTGTGTCCAATGACTGCCTTAAGGTGGTCACAGAGGAGACTGTATTTTATGCCCTGGAATCATGGATCAAATATGATGTAACTGAGAGACAGCAACATCTGGCTCAGCTGCTGCACTGTGTCCGCCTTCCGCTCCTCAGCGTCAAATTCCTCACTCGCCTATATGAAGCCAACCACCTTATACGAGATGACCACGCGTGCAAGCATCTGCTCAATGAGGCCCTCAAATATCACTTTATGCCTGAACACCGGCTGTCCTATCAGACTGTATTGTCTGCACGGCCCAGGTGTGCACCAAAGGTGCTGCTCGCAGTAGGAGGCAAGGCTGGACTGTTTGCTACATTGGAAAGGTAATGTTAATAATTTGTAAAAGCAACTTTCCATACTACCATATTTCTTTTTTTAAACAAAGCATCTTACTGTATTTTTCTATGATCTCATTCTTTTCCAGCATGGAAATGTATTTCCCTCAGACAGATTCGTGGATAGGACTGGCCCCCCTCAGTGTACCCCGATATGAGTTTGGTGTGGCAGTGCTGGACCACAAGGTGTATGTAGTGGGAGGCATTGCTACGCACATGAGGCAGGGCATTAGCTATCGGAGACATGAGAGCACAGTAGAAAGCTGGGACCCTGAAAGCAACACGTGGTCCTCGGTGGAACGTATGGCTGAATGTCGCAGCACACTTGGGGTGGTGGTTCTGGCTGGAGAGCTGTACGCCCTCGGTGGCTATGACGGCCAGTATTACCTTCAGTCTGTGGAGAAATACGTCCCCAAGCTGAAGGAGTGGCAGCCTGTTGCACCCATGACAAAGTCCCGCAGCTGCTTCGCCACTGCTGTCCTGGATGGGATGGTGTATGCTATAGGAGGCTATGGTCCAGCACATATGAACAGGTAATACCGCTGAAAGCAGTGTTGTGTATGTGCTTGGAACGCATGTTGCCTGCTGGTGGTTTTTAGAAAATGATCACATGGACCATTAAACATTAGGAGGGGGAATTTTAAATAACTTGCCATTTTTTTTTCAGCAGTCAGTGAAGCTTTATTGTGCCTTTATACATATATACCCTGTACAATTTGAAGAATTTTGTAGGGCGGGTTGTAACCTATTAAAAGATAAGACACTGAATTTATTAATCTGTAGCTGCTCAATTACCTCTTTGTAGCATTTGACATGTTAGCTGTTTTTCTTTAGGCAAATTGGGAATAAAACATGAAACTGAAGTGTTTTTTTTTTTTTTTCCCCGTGGGAAAAGTTTGTAGCGCTCTGCCACACCTTATTTATGTTTTGCATAATCTTTCATGCCAGACCTCCTGACCAGTCTTTCTCTCTCAGTGTTGTGTTAGTTATTTATTAGACTTGACAATCAAGTGAAGGATGTCAAGTGTTGCTGAGAAAAAATATCAGGAGCTTGTTAATAATTGCTGGAGACTCATAACAAAATTGGTTGTTAAATATGTGTTGGTGTATTGCTGTGGCCCACTAGAGAGCTGTGTTCCTGTTGGTTGTTTCCTTGACACCTGAAACCCCTCAGGAGAATGTGTTTGGATAAAGAATCTTTGGGGATGTTTTTTTCTTTCCCTCATGGCTTACATGTCCCTGTTCAGTGCAAAACAGTCCTAGTTTGCCAGAGTTCCAGTGTCTGTTTGGGGCTTCATTTGACTCTCAGGAATTAGTGACTGTCTCATTACAAGTTCAACTAGGTGTGTTTTGTATGACCATTTGAGGTTTACATGCTTTGTCTGTATGCTGGCTCAGTTATTGTTAAATTGGTATGCATAGAAGGAGCCCCATTCCTATTTTTATATTACTATATACCAAAGTTTCTCAGCACAAAACCATGAAAAGAATTCTGCTATATTTCTGATGCTAATAATAAAGAAATCATGAATGTATAATAAATATTATTATATGAGGGATGTCTGTAATAGAAGAAACCAGCTGGAAAAATAAATACAATGCAGCAGTGTTTTTATTTTCTGACTGAGCAGTTGCACCCATTCAGAGTTGAACAAAGATGCACTCTGATCTGCCATTCTGGCCTTAGTACAAGGGAGTATGAGATGGAGTATTCTTACACTGGAAATGTAATGTGAGCATACCTTTTAGTTCTGTGAAGATTTGGTGGCTGTTGTGGATATCACAAAGGTTTCTGGAATAAACCTTTCAGAATTAAGGCATGTAAAATGAAGCAGTGCTAGTTATCTCAAGTAGTGGGTGAGATTTGTGTGAATTGGACCGTTTTAACCATTGCGTTTTGATAATTGTGCTGCATCTGCTGTGCACAGTGTGGAGCGGTATGACCCTAGCAAGGATGCCTGGGAAATGGTAGCCCCCATGGCAGATAAGAGGATCAACTTTGGAGTAGGTGTCATGCTGGGATTCATATTTGTGGTTGGAGGACACAACGGAGTGTCCCACCTGTCCAGCATTGAGAGGTACGATCCACATCAGAACCAGTGGACAGCCTGCCGACCAATGAATGAACCCAGGACTGGTGAGTTTATATCACACTTAAAAGTATGTGACTCTGAAGCCGTAGTCTGCCTGTAACTGTCTACAACTGTTTGTGTCATCATTTTCTTGCAGGTGTGGGCTCTGCCATTGTGGACAACTACCTCTATGTGGTAGGAGGTCATTCTGGGTCATCTTACCTGAACACTGTCCAGCGCTATGACCCTATCTCAGACAGCTGGTTGGACTCCAGTGGCATGATGTACTGCCGTTGTAACTTTGGTCTGACTGCCCTTTGACCCATGGCCCAGCCAGCTAGGACCCAATAAATGAACTTAGACACAAAAACCTTTCTTTTTTGTTGTCTCCTCCTTCCCTGCATTCATCCTCCAGGCGCAGATGAGCTTAACTGCATGCTTTCGTTAAAATCAGAGAGCTTGCTGGGTGGATGGATGTGCTGGGCTAGCTGGCTGGCTAGAAGGGGACTGCAATCAGTGTTGCAGAGGTAAGGAAGAGCTGGAAGGTTATGAGGATAAGAGGGAAAGCTGTTTGGATGGCTGTTGCTGGCAAACTGAGATGACCGCTCTACTGCTGCTGGACCACAATGAGGACTCCGAGACATGTCCCAGAGGATTGTGGAAAAATTTGCTCATTTATGTTTCAAAATTCTGTCAAGTTAGCAGACCTTGTTTTATGTTGTCCTTAATGTCTTTGTTTCTTTTTATTAATTTCTCTGCTGCAACCAGAGCTTCGTGTTCAAATTTTGTAGAACACTGCAGTTTGCTTGTGCAGTTGTATAACTATGTGGTTGTTGGCCATGTAGTGTGTATGTCTGTGTGTATGCTCCAGGGGTATGTGCATGTCAGATAGGACTATTTGTTTTGTCACGTGTCTGCGTGCAGAACTGATGCTTGGGCTCAGCAACGCAGGAATTCTGCATCCACATCAGTGCTTCACAAAAAAGAGAAAAGTTTGAATATTTATATTTTCTCAAAAAGGGCTGCCTTTCTCTTGTAAATAATCTAAATGAAATATATAGATATAAATATATCCTCTAGTGCATTGCCTGTAAATGTTTTTTCTGCACTGGGTCACTAATGTGTGTGCGAATGTGTGTATAGTTTGAGTCCCACAGCCACTGTAGAGGTGAATTCTCCTGAGAATGTTCGCCACTAGTCTCCGCTTCATCCTCTGAGCCATTTAAAAAAAAAAAAAATCCCCATGTTCTAGTTTCTGTTACATCTGTCTAAGGTCAGGTCATGCACTTGCTACTGTTCACAATGGTTGAAATTGACCTTGACCCTCTTTTCACCTTTTGGTCTGTACACAATACTAACTGGTGCTATATTTAGGATTCAGGATCTAGCTGTTTTGTGTGCGTTGCTTCATGCATTTAGGTCAACTTCTGTTAGGCCTCTCCTACTTTATTGATAGTTATTTGCTATCACTAGCTTTTTATTGTTTTATATGCATTTAACTGCATAAAGTCTGGATGGTCCCTAACATTGCAATACTGTTTTATATAAAGGGAAACCTGTGGTTCAACAACTACAAACTTCCCAAAAGCCTGAAGATTATCCTTTTTAATGTCCCCTTTTTTACATATTGGTCCTACAAGCTTTGTCAGTATCTGTTGCCAGTATGCTGTTGCCCTTTGAGAGACTTTTTTTCCTTCCCCTTCCCTGTCTGTGATTGGGTCTGACATTTCTATGCTTTCTAACCCACCACCAAACATGTAGTCTATAGTGGTCTTGCTTGCAAGCTCAGGTTAGAGGTAATATGTTCACAGCTTCATGTGAAATGCCAAAATATTTTCAAAGTATCTTCTTCACCCTAGATCAATCTTCCCTTGTGTGCCACTTTTGAAATATTTTTCTTGAATTCTTCCACATGGTCTTGTGGAGATGGATGATAAAGCACCGAGGGCTGTGCTTGCCAGCTCTGGCCATGGTGCCACTGTCACCAGTCCTGTGTCCCAGGAGAGAGTTCAGTGTGTGCCCCTGGGTGTACGTGACTGGGCTTGACTGACGACACATCAAATAATGCACCGCAATAGAGGGGAAACTCAACTAGTGAAGGCCAGGTTTAACGTGTCTTTAAGTCACTGTTTATGTTCAAGGCAAGTTTGTGTTGCTTTGTGGACTAATGTTTGCACACGAGTGGGAACTTTAACCAAGCTCTGCATTGCACTTACCAAACTATTTGATACATATTGTAATTTGTATATATGTTTTGATTTTAAGCTAATGGCATTTAGATACTGCAATAAGACTTCGGTTCCCTTTGTAGGTGAATGTTTTGTTTGTCTCTTTAAAAAGGCCAAGGCATCTCATGTTGTAACAGAACCCCACATGGCATGTCTGTCAAATCACACTGTTGGCTAGTAATGTGGACATCCAATGAAACATCAGATGGTACCTTGACTTTGTCTCAGTCTGCCAGGCATCTTGTGTTATCATTTTGCAGTGCATGCTGGTTCATTTGCACAACATGTTTTAGGTCAATTTAACAAAAAATCAGCACATACAAATCATGTAAACACTACACAGGCATGCTCTCACCTTACCCTTGCTTACTCTAAACTTAATTTATAAAGATGAGAACTTAAATGACATTTGCCTTGCAAATTGTTCAGGGTGTCACTGGTGAGACTTGGTTTGTCAAAGTTTGTTTTTCCATCAACATGAGTACTCCTCTTTGAATTTCTGATTTGTGATCTTGTACATTTTATTTTAAAATGGTATGTAATTAATTTTATATTTAATGTGTCCTGTTTGTTCTCTAACCTGTTTTCTCTCTTGTAATTGAATTAGTCACTTTAGCAGCGCAGCCATAGCACAAATCACGCAGGCGTAATTGTGTGCTGCTGTCGTGATTCATCTTGTATCACTGTTCTGTACAATGTTGTGGTTTCTGAGGTGTATATTAACTACTTTAAGGTGTTTTGGAGAGAGGCTGATGAAAATCTGTAAACGTGAATCTGCAAAAAGAAGGGATGTTCAAAAATTGAGCTTGTACTAATTTTATTATGGCCTAATCAATGTCATGTTTTGCCACCACTCTCACCAAAGTGCTTAAGTGTATAAAGAAAGCAGATGGACGACTAACACCTGGTCTGCAGTGGTCCGCCACTCTAATGTATGTCTGAGAGAAAAATCCTTTGAAACTGATGTCAATGTTAGCCAAAATGACCACTCTGCTTCTTTTACATTTCCCTTGTGTGTCTGGAGTAAGGTGATCTTGAATTTTATATCCTGTGGATTAATACTGGAAGTACAAGACAACATTAGGTGTTTAAAAACAGTAGCTTTTCACATTTTCTCATGTTTCATTGAAGACATTTTACATACATTTAAGTCAGTTTGTGTGGTGCAGTTGTACCCAGTTTAAAATAAATGCCTGCCTTAAAAGGTACTGCCTGCTCATCTGTACCTCTCTGTTAGACACACAAATGAATTACAATGAAATATCCATACTTGGATATTCAAAAATATCTGTATTTGCATTGGTAAAGACAGTATCTGCATAGAAAAACAGCCATTTAAAAACTAATCAAAGAATCAACACAACAGGATTCATGTAAAACTTTCCTTGGCAGAGGCACTCTGTGACAACAGTAATGCTTTAACTTAGAAATATACAATATTTTCATTGGAGTAATGGTAAAATGCCTGAAATTTAATTCAGTATGGATATGCTGAAAAGCTGCCCTGCATGGCTGCCAAGTCAACTTTTAGTGTAATTTCAAACTGCCTTTTACATTTACATAACTCAGTTACTTTTATATTTTTTGCATTAACCTATTGTAACAGATGTTTCCCTCCCCTTTAAACATTTCAAATTACACATTTGACAGGGGGCTTCACTTTGCTATTTTCCCTCATCGCAGTGTAAATAGAAAAAGCACCATCTTAATTTTAGGAAAGGGCTGAAATGCATAAATTAAAGCTGAATTTGTAGTACTGCGTTTAATCTCTGTAGAGCCTTTGCTGTAGTGGGTGATGACTCCCCCCGCTTATACCAGTGGCTGGCTTACCATTGGGAAAGTCCTGAGAAAACAGTATACGTGTACATTGTCAAAACACTGGCTGTTGCATTAGAATAACTTTTAATGCAACCTATTACATTTTTTGTCATTATCCTTGTGGTAATCAAGATACTGTGATTATTATGGAATAGAACTACCAATCAGATGTATCACAGTTGAGGTCTGCATTGCTGTAACTTGGAAGTTGGGTTTCTGGGAAGCTGCATGACCGGCTACAGAGTAGATTTAATGCTGTTCTATAACTCCAGCATAAAAGTAAATCTGTTTTGGATGATAACTGCACATGTATATGAAATACAGTACTGACTGATACTGCCATTTATGTACATCATCCAGGAACTATTATAGTCCATTATATTCTTGGATTCCAAGCATGCCCACAGAAAAGCATTTTTCATTTTGCGCAGTAAGCTTTTAGCGAGCATTTAGCTGAGTTGAAGCCTGTGCCGTTGAGCGGAAGTTAACTCAGGAATGGGAATTAATTAAATCTTCTAATGATGCAATAAGAAAAACACTATTGCAGTACTGTAATGACAGGAAAAAAAATTACAGAAAGGATAAATTCGTTCGCTCCGGTGCTTGCTGAGACTTTGGCTCTTCTGTGCTTTATGTCCACCTGAAATAAGACAAGTTCACTTGTCAGAGGCGCGGATGTAGACCAGAGAGGACAGCAGCAGGAGCTCTGGGGGCTTGTGTAACAAAATCAGATTATCATTTCTCAGACCGTCATAGTGCATCCAGCAGCCATCTATCTGGAAGGCTGCGGAGTAGTGATGCTCCTCCTTGTTAAACAGCGTGGCGCCCTCGAGTAAATACCTGCAGAGAAAATACTTTTTAAAGACTTTTCTCTATTGGTCCAAATAGGTTTTAAAGTCCTTTCACATAAATGCTTGTAAATTATACACAATGGAATCACATGGTTAAGTACAGCTGTTGGGCAGCCATTAAAAAAATCTACGACTTCCTACTGCAAAACCTCAAGTACAGTCCTGTGAGAAAGAAAGTTTTCACAGGAGTCTAAGCAGGGCTGTGAAAAACTAAGAGGGAAAAGCAGCAGCCAGGTGTTGTTAATCTAAAGGCACTTGATTAGGTGATCAGCCAGTGTGACCACTGCTATAAAAGCAGGCGTTAATGGCAGTTTGTTCAAGGTTGTGTTGCAAAAAACCCATGAGCTACATCTCGGACTTTATAGGTCTCAATCAACATGGTCAGAGCAAAAATTAAAAAAAAAAGTTCACAGCACTACAAATAGAAAACAACTGAACAAGTATGGCTTTTTTGGAAGGTTCGCCAGGGTCGAAGGGTTGCTTCTTTCTAAAAAGAACATGCCAGCATATGTTATGGTTGAAAAGTTGCACCTGAACAAACCACAAGACTTCTGGAACCATATCCACAGACAAGAGCAGAGTAGAGATGTATGGCCATAATGCATAGTGCCACATTTGGCAAAAACCAAATACAGCAAATCAGCACAAACACCTCATAGCGACTGTCAAATACAGTGATGGAGGGGGTGATGATTTGGTCTTGTTTTGCAGCCACGGGACCTGGGTACCTTGCAGTCATTGAGCTGACCTAGAACCCTTCTGTATAACAAAGCAGGGATGTCATGATACCAGAAATTTAGTAGTCGGTTCAAATGACAGTAAAATGACAAGATTGCCTAAATCAAATTTGATACCATGATTAAAAAATAATAATAATAATAATCCTGTGCACTTCAACATAAACTCCTTTATTAAAAAACATCTGAACATTACAAAAATGGCCTTTATGTAAATAAATGCCACAGCAGTATAGTACTATGATTTGTGTGCTAGTAGTGCAACAACTTGCATAGACTCCACAGTGATGGCATAATTTTTCATGGCTTTTGAAACCTTTTCTCTACCATTTCAAGATTTTTGAAAGGAACACCAACACATCAGTGTTGTTACTATGAGGTATAACATTAATTATGTCACATAAATTTAAGCATTTTTATAAATACAAACATTTTAGCCTGTGAAACAGCAGCAATGCCAGCTGTCTCAGACTAAACGGTCATGTGTATTTCAGGATAACAAAACTGTGAATGTTGTTGATATAAATTAAAACCTTGAATTATTTGAACAGATATGGATATCGGTCTCTTTTAGGTGCTTCGCTATAAAAAAGTACTTTGACTGCCTTTCTTATTTATGAGCTGGGTGGAGCGATCCCAGCAGCTGTACTAGTCTCCATCTTCAACATGTAGTTTTGTCTGTGTTTGTGGGCTTCTTTCCTTCCTTCCAGCAATGTAAGGCCAGGCAAGAACACTGCCCCCATCAGCTCCGGTATAACTGTAGCCTCAGTACATGGTATGCACTGTGTACATGAGTCACGTGTGGTACCAAAAAAGTACTATTCTAAAAAAGCGAGTTCTATCACATTTTAATAATTAGTGATTCTGGCGATGTCCCTATAGCAAAGTATTTCAGAGTCAAATATGAGGCCATCTGTCTGCAACACAAAAATGATTCCAAGCAGTAAAAAAAATGATTCCCAGCAGATCTATAACAATGCTGAAAATGAAAAGAATCAAGGTGCCTAGTCAAAGTCCAGAGCTCAAATCAACTGAAATGGTATAATGGGACATTAAAAGAGCTGTGCATAAACACAACTTCAATAAACTGAAGCAATGCTGTAAAGAGCGTGGGCCTCCACAACAATGCGAGAGGTTGATAAAGTCATACAGAAAACCATTACTTCAAGCTGCTGCTGAAGTCAGTGTACAAAAATCTGTCCTTTATACCTGTGCTGACAGAGAGCCAGATGGTAAGGGACATAGGACAGCTCCTCTGACTTCCACTGCTGCATGTTGAGGATAACGAAGGGTGGAGGTCCGTGGCAGAAAACTCTCTGAGAGAACTCTCTCAGGCCATCACACCTGTTAAAAACATTAAATTTGTCAAGGAAGTACAATAATGTTGCACTGAAAAAGACACTTAACATCCTCTTGTGTCTCACCCTAGTTCTGAGCAGAGCAGGAGCTTGGGGCAGAAAAACTCATCCACAGCTGACTGAATTGGGTCTTTGTGAGGAAGCTCATAAGAAGGACTGGCAAAAAGGGTCAGAGGGAAATTCTGAGAAATGTGGAAGTCATATAACCCATCAAACAACAAATCCATTCATTTTGAAATAACCTACATTGATTTAGGAACATGTGGTACCTCTTAAAGCCGTGAAAAGTTCATGCAGCCTCTGTATTTCACTTCAGTTACACATGCAGGAACTATGAAAGTTCATTGTGTCAGGAGGTCAAAATGAAACCCAGTTTAAGACTGGGCTGTCCTGCACCAGCTGGCCTGAACCATTAAGGCAAATTACTTCAATGTCCAGTTGAGTTCAGCTAAAGGACACCTGACATTTTTAAACATCACATGCAGAACAAACCTTAAATATTATGGACAAAAGCAGCACCAAGTTCGCTTGCGTGCAGCATACCTGATGTTGATGGTACTTTTGATGCAATCCTGGAAGCGGGCTGGGCAGCTCCAGTTGGTGCACAAGCTCTCCTGCATGGTGGACATCAGGTTTTCGAGGTTTTCTGTAAAGTTTTGGTGCTCGTTGCCAAACAGGTCGATCTCCAGCGCTGCCTGGTGGACCTCAGAGCGGTACTGCCTTTTAGACATCCTGTCCCAGATCCACAGCATCTTCACCGTGGTGTAGTCACAGGAGTCCATCAGATAGAGGAAATGCTCCACAAACTGCTTGCCCAGGAAGACGGCCAGCTCCCTGCGAAAGCCCTGGTTGTCCCGCAGAATCACATACAGGATCATGAGGAAGCCGTCGATGGTGCAGGTGTTCTTTAGCTGGATTTCCACGTACAGAGGGGTGCATGATATGGCCTTCCGTCCTGCCTTAATGGTAAAGACGCCACCCCAAGGGAGCACAGGCCTCCAGAAGGAGCGGTCTTCCTCGTCGTTGTTGTTTATGGAGGCACGGATTTCTTCAAAAAGCGTCTTTGACCTAAGGAGACACATCGTGCATAGGAATTAAGAAGTTAAGACAAAGGCTTTTTAATATAGGATGAGTAAGTGAGCTGCACCTTTGGATTAGAACTGGATCGCTTAGAAAAACAGACGCCGTGGAAATATAGGTCAGTAATCCCACCACAGCAAAACAAGACACGCAATGACAAGTTGAGTCCAGCTACCCTCCAGGGAATAGTCAGAGCCCCAAAAGCTAACAAATAGCACCTACTATGAACTTACCTTTCGAAGTGGAGATTGTTCTCAGTGTTTGAAACTCGCCTTTGGAGGTCTTCGGTGTCGTTCAAAACACAGAATCTACTCTCCATAGCGTTCCGTGTTTCCTCATGTCTCACGTCGTACTTCAAGCCAGAAATATAAGTTTTTTGTATTTTCTAGCACCTTCTAGTAAGCGAAGATACCTTATTATGGATAAAAATGGTAGTAGACGCTAAGTCTGACGTATATAAACACCGCCGTTGGTTCGTGACGATATTAAAACCAAGTGGCGCGTGTATGTACAGTGCTGCCCTCTGCTGACTACAGAGGGGAAATACGTCTCCTTTCCGTCTCGCCTCTTCTTCAACCATTCATGGGCGTTATAGCACAACTAGAAATGCCATTGGCCAAAAGATTTTAGTCGCGCTTTGATTTAGATATATGATTGGCTGTCAGGGCTGACAGTATGTCACGAGCGCCGAACGTTCTGCGTTGGACGCGATTCAAGAAAGTTAACACGCTGGTTTTCCGCCGTAGTTGTGGGTTTGCGAATGGAGCCTGCGTTTTCATCTCCAGCGCCTTTTGAATAAACTTTTCAGAGAGCAGTCCCCGCCGCTAGAGCCCCGCGTTCCTCTACTTGTCAGACAGTAAGTGTGCGGGACAGGCACCATCATCATCTTGGAGGAACGGAGACCCTCGGAGGGAAAGGATGGCAGCTCAGATCATAAGCGGCAAAGCGGTTTCAGCGTAAGTAACAGATTTTAGCCTTGTGGAAGCGCAGACGGCCAAATTCAGTGTGAGTGTAAGCAGCATGGTGCAACATGTGTGTGGCTAAGTAAGGAGCTAACTGGCTGAGATATAGAAGCTCGGCGGGTGAAGGTGATGACTGCTTAAGCCCTGAATTCAGATTTCGAGTGCAGCTTTTATATGCGAAGACGCCAGCCTTATCCAAGCTGTAAGCGATTTAATTAAGCCGTGGCAGCAATTTTACTTGTAATTCATTGCAGTGGGCTCTTCATGTTTACTTCTTGATAGTTGTGAAAGTCAGCCCAAAATTCACTGTGATGTGACCAGTCATTTTAGGATTTGGTTGTGCTGACTGAACTCTTGTCATTGACAGCTACAGAGTGCATGACTGCGAATCCAGGGGTGTTGTGTAAGAAGCTGTTGTGTGATCTTTGTTCTTCTGGTTCACTGACCTCACGAAGCGAGGAAAACCACATTTCACAGGATTCAGATGTTCCACACCAGCTTAAAAACGTCATGCATTATAATATGTTTAATTCCAGGGAAGAAACATGGCAAAGAGACAAAATCCCACCAACAGGAGCATGAGGGGCATTTAGCTGCATGTGCCTGTCACAAGACATGACAGCCTGCACCTTATTAAGGGCCCCCTCACTGTAGTGGCTAGTTAAATTATATAATGCAACACAAAGAGGCCAATCAGCCCCAGAGCTGCTGTTCTGTTGGATCCGATCTTCATTCATTTTCTCTGAAGCTTGGCAAACGCTGACATACCAATGACTGGGCTGCACAAGTGAATGAATGTATAGTGTTTATAGGAGTATGAGCCTGGTTGATTAGTGGCCAGGAAACCTTTTTATGAGCCACCACCAGGACAAGGAGTGTTTTTGTGATGCAATAATAAATGTTGTGATTGCTTTTGTGAACTAGAAAAGCACTCAGAGCGGAGACCTCTGCCAAGCAGCTCATTTCCCCGTATATTCTAACTTACACCTAAAACTAATACTCCTACATGTTTATGTCTATCACAGTGCCTTTGATGATCATGCCTTTGTTCTGCATGATCCCATCACCTGATTCTTCCCAAAATTTAATCACCTCTTCCTTTTATGAAGCCAAATCCATAAAAAAAATTTCAGCCAAATCCGTTCATAACTTTTTGAGCTATCTTGCACACAAACAAACACATTCACGATCGCAATCACATAACCGTCTCTGTGGAGGTAATTACGTGAATGATCTCCGGGATCACTCAGCTGCAATTGAGGTCATGTGTAAAATACTGCAACCACATAAAAGTTTCATTAGCATGCATGCACTGTATGGACAAAAGTATTGGGCCACATAGACATTACAATTACATGAACTTTTATAGACATTCCAATCTAAATCCACAGGAATTGTTATGATGTTGGTCCCCTCGTTGGAGCTATAATGGCTTCCCCTCTTCTGGGAAGGCTTCCTGCAAGATTTTGCAGTCTGTGGACATATTTGCCCATTTATCCAGAAGAGTATTTGTGATATCAAACACTTTGGGTGAGAGGACCTGGCTCACAGGCTCTCTACTGTTTCATCTTGAAGATGTTGAATGGGGTTGAGGTCAGGGGTCTGTGTGGACCAGTCTAGTTCCTCCACATCAAACCTATAAAGCCATGCCTTTATGAGCCTTGCTTTGTGCATTGGGGCACAGTCATGCTGGAACAGACAATGGGCTTCCAGAAAACTGTTCCCACACCTAAAACTGTCCAAAATGTCTATTGGTAAGCTGAAACATTAAGATTTCCCTTCAGTGGAACTAAGGGGTCCAGGCATTATCCTCCTCTTCTGGCATTCACCACAGACTTATCCATCAGAATGCCAGGGAAGCATTCTTTTTCACAAAACAGAGCATATTCCTAATGTTCCAGAGTCCAGTGCTGGCATGCTTTACACTACTTCACCTGATGCTTGGCATTATGCTTGCACTTCACATTAATACCTCTTACAGCTTATGGTGGAATATCTGGGAGGGAAGAAACTTCACGTACTGACTCTTTGCAAAGGTGGCATCCTGTTGCAGTAACACAATGGAATTTAGTGAGCTCTTTAGAACCCATTGACCCATTCTTTCACAAATGTTTGTGAAACTGACTGCATGGCTAGGTGTTTGATTTTATAGACCTGTGGCAATGGGACCAAATGAAAAACCTGAATTCAGTAGTTAAGAGGTGTGACTCATTAATTTGAAATATGTTTTTTATCCATATTTACCACATGTTGTAAGAAAGAATGAAGTTATGTTGCTGTGCCTGAGGGTGTACATGCATATTAATGCTCGTAAAATCATCCACTGATTGGCTCTGGGCTTATACTGATATTTGGACGAATAAGTTTTTACAGGGTAATATTCTGAGGTTACTTGAATTGTGGCACAAATTGGTGCCATAATGTATTTCATCACCACTCCAAACAAAGTTCATGTGATACAAAAAGTGTGTTATGAACACCAGAATAGTACATTTTCTTCATAACTTTGCAGTATTTTTAAAAAAAATTTGCTTCCACTGTGGAGACGATACATTATAGCAAATGAGGGGTTGCTTGCATGTGACTATAGTGTAAAAAGAAATGGAATCAGGATTTTAGGTTTAGACAAACATGTTGAGTTCTAAAAACAGATTTTAATGGTTATAAGCTAAAGTCCTGTTAACTTACTCACTGGTGTCTGGCTTATCTTCGACTGGTTCAGTTGACTTTACTCAATCTTTGTCTCAGTTGCAGCTTATTACTTCTCTCAGCACAAAGTGGAGGACTGTTTTCCAGTTTCCAGACCATTAAATGAATAAAGATAAGGTGAAGACAATGACCAAAGATAAGAACATGCTTCTGAATGACTGTCTGATGGCCTGGTTTTGCTTGTGCAACCAGGATTGATAGTTAGAGATTTAAAAATGATTACCAGATTTACAGTAAGAGAGCCAGATGGCATGTATCTGGTACAAAATCTGTATCCATGTCAAGGAAACGATACAGATTGGGCCATATGGTACCACTAACTCCTTCTCTAAGGGTGCCTGAATGTTTCCCTGTCAGTGTACAGATTAAAAACTCAGTTTTTCTGTTGTTGCGTTTCCCCAGGCAGGTGAGGGAGCGTCTGAAGAAGGATGTGGAGCAGATGAAACTTAAAGATCCCAACTTCAAACCTGGTCTAGTTATTTTACAAGTATGTTTAGTATTGCATTCTGCCTTTTTACACATGCTTTTCTGTGGCCTTTTCTTGGAGGTGTCTGGCAGCTAAGGATTGGGCTTTGTTTGTATGGGAAAGGGCCTTTTCTTTCATACATACACACAAGATGATATAAAGTATGTGTCTTTCAGGTTGGAGATCGGGATGATTCAAATCTGTACATCAGCATGAAGCTGAAAGCAGCAGCAGAGGTAAATAAAATATTTTTTTTATAATTAAGGGATTTGCATGGTATGCAGCTCACACATTGTTTCAGTGAATCACAACTTTTGGCTTAAACTCAATTTTTCTGTGCAGATTGGAATAAATGCAACACATATACGACTTCCGAAGACTGCAACAGAGCAGGAGGTGAGATGTGAATAGAATCATTACTGCAGGCTGGTTGGTTGGTTGTTGCTATGCGCTCAGTAAGTCTAAGATTATACTCATTTGTGGACACCAGAAGGAGTAATTGTTCTTGTTATACTATTTCTTAATCTGCTGGAAGGAGGCAAGCCTGGTAGGTATAGCTTCCTAAGCCAGCACACTCTCCTTTGTTTAGTCTCAATATTTAAATTTTACTTTTGATGTTTTAAAACAACATATAGTTGACAGATATTGGTGAAATTTTGGGATCTGTGGTGGTGGTCTTGCTTTACCAATACAGGGACTGTACGGTAACACAGCAAAATGACAAGCTGAAAGTAGCAGAATGGTTGAAGGCTTTTTTTTTGCCTGTAGGTTCTTCACAGTATTACAGAGGTGAATGAGAACTCATCTGTTCACGGCCTCATCGTTCAGCTGCCTTTAGACTCAATCCACAAGATCGACACAGAGAAGGTCACGAACGCTGTGGCCCCTGAGAAGGACATAGATGGGTAAGAAGATGCACAGCAAAATAAGTGTGCTAATTTTAAAAAGTTCATTTGGCAACCTCTTGGCTTCCTTTTGGGTCTGGTTAAATGGAAACCTTACTTGGATGTTTTTAGATTAATAGACATCTGGGGCTTACAGTGATCTGTTCATTCTGGTCTATTTACAGACTGACCAGCATAAATGCTGGGATGCTCTCTCGTGGGGATCTGGGTGACTGCTTCATGCCCTGCACGCCAAATGGCTGCATGGAGTTGATCAAACAGACTGGTAAACATCATATTTAATAACCTTGAAAAACTGCAGTCAATTAGAACAGAATGCTTTATTAATCCCAGTGGGAACATTGCAATATATTACAGGCACTCAGTTATGTATGGATAAATATAATTCTATGCTGTGAAAATATATAAATAAACTATTAAAAAAAAAGAATTTTATATGGCCTGAGTGAATTCATAGACTGTGTGCTTCTCTACAGGCATTTCTGTGGCTGGGAAGAGTGCAGTAGTGATTGGTCGCAGTAAGATTGTTGGCGCACCCATGCATGATCTGCTGCTGTGGAACCATGCCACTGTCACCACCTGCCACTCTAAAACTGCTGATCTTGCTGGAGAGGTACCACAGCAATGCAAAAAAAAAAAAAAAAATGCAGGCAAAGCATCACTTAGGCTTTCTTGATGCGTACAGTTTAATTTTAAAGTAAAAAATTCACACTCACAGGCACTCTATCAGGTACACCTTGCATGTAGGGGGTTGGACCCTCTTTTTCCTTCAGGACTGGCTTAATTATCCATGGCATAGATTTAAAAAGTTGCTGGAAATGTTCCTTAAAGATTCTGGTCCATATTGAAATGATAGCATCAGACAGTTGTTGCAGATTTGCTGGTTGCACATCAATAAAGAGAACCTCCCATTACACCACATCTCAAAGGTGCTTTACTGTTTGAGGCCATTTGAGTACAGTGAAGTCGGTGTCATATTTCAAGATAGTAGTCTGAGGTAATTTTAACTTTGTGACGTGGCACTTCTGTTGGAAGTAACCATCAGAAAATGGGAACACTGTGGTCATAAAGGGATGGCTATAGACAGCAACAGTACTCAGGTAGGCTGTGGCATTTAAATGATGTTCATTTAGTCCTTAAGGGCCTAAAATGTACCAAGAAAATATCCTCAGGCTATTACATCAGCACTACCAGCCTAAACTGTTGATAGAATGCAGGATGAATCCATGCTTTCATGTTTTTATGCCACTATCAACTGAATGCTGCTCCAGATGGTTGTGTGGGGAAAAATCCCAGTATATCAGCAGTTTCTAAAATACTCTGACCAGCTTGTCTGGCGCCAACAACTATGGCATAATCAGTCACTTTAACCACCTGTCTTCCCCATTCTGATGCTTGGTTTGAACTTCTGCAGGATCTCTCGTCTATGTACAGCTACCTAAATGCATTGATTTTTCTGATTTGTGATTGGCTAATTAGATATTTCCATTAATGAGAAGTTGAGCAGATTTACCTAATAAAGTGACTTGTGAGTGTATAACAACTTGCAGAAGAAAACTTATTTAAAGTCCAAGTCTGACATGTATGACCAACCTGTGGACTTTAAGGTACATCTAAAAGTATTTTATTTTCAACCATACTGACACTCTTATTTGGTCATATTATAAGCTGCTTGTTTAAAAGTAGCCAGCAAATTAAAAAATTAAGAGTGAAAATATTTTAGTCTGATTTTTTTCTCCCGCTTACTCTGACTTACCAGTTTAAGGCCAAAAATCATAGCATGGTAGGAATTATAGATTTCTGCTGCCATCATGTGGCATAAACACTAACTTCATGTGTTTTTCACTTTTTTTTATCAGCTTGTTCCATTATCACTGTTAAAAATGCTGTTTTCTCACTCACAAAACATTCACTGTTACCTCTTTCTGTTTCTGTCTAGGTGGGTAAAGCAGACATCCTGGTTGTTGGCATCGGAAAACCAGAGATGGTGAAGGGAGAGTGGATCAAGAAGGGGGCCGTGGTCATTGACTGTGGCATCAACCATATTCCAGGTGTTACTGCAATCACAGGGCTCCGTAGTTTGCTTTAAGGTAATCAGCAGATGTCTGGATTAAAAGATACTCTCTTTCAGATGAGACTAAAGCCAGTGGAAAGCGTGTGGTGGGTGATGTCCATTTCGAATCAGCCAAAGAGCGGGCCAGCTTCATCACCCCTGTTCCTGGTGGTGTGGGGCCCATGACTGTGGCCATGCTGATGGCGGTGAGGTCCATTTGTACACCTCAGCAAGTTAGAATTAAAACAGCTTTTCTTTTATAGTAGCTAAACATTCATTGCAGCTAAATGTTCTTACATTTTCTTATTTTTTTGTTTGTTTGTCTAGAACACAGTGCTGAGTGCGAAGCGTTTCCTGGAGAGCCATCAAGCCGGGAAGTGGAACATTTCTTACACCAAACTCAATCTACAGAAGCCAGTGCCGAGGTTTGTCTCCTTGGCTCCCCTTTAATTGTAATGATGATCTTTATTAACTTGCCAGTCCCTGCTGTCTCCTCCTGTGCTCAAATGAAAAAGCTGTTTTGTTTTCTTTGTAATCCAACAGTGATATAGTGATTTCTCGCTCCTGCGTGCCCAAGCTCATTGACCGTCTAGCCAGAGAAGTGGGCCTGCTTTCTGATGAAGTTGAGCTCTATGGCAAGACTAAGGCAAAGGTCCAGCTGAATATCATCAAACGCCTTCAGTCCCAGCCAGATGGCAAATATGTAGTGGTCACTGGGTATGTTAAATAATCTTCTATACTAAAAGGTACCTTTTGTTTTTCACCAGCTTAAAGCATGTTTTACAAGAATTGTTTTAGACTTATCATTTTTAAGTCTACAGACTATGACAGGCAGCTTTCTTTCCAATTTCTAAAATTTTCACTTTGTGCAGGTAGATGCTATTCAGAATGAGAAGTAATTTCTTCTTTCTTATGTAAATTACTGTAGCTAAAAATAGTTAAAAAAAAAAAAAAAAACTCTCCAAAGTTACTAAACCTATCGGCAGACTGTGGAAAAAAAAATTGCTAGACCTTTATGTCAAGAAAGGTCACGCGACTTTATTAGGTACACCTGTATCTAATCAGTCAATCACATGGCAGCAACTTGATGCAATTAGGCATGCAGACCTGGTCAAGATGATCTGCTCAAGTTCAAACTAATTATCAGAATGGGGGAAGAAAGCTGATTTAAGTTAATTTGAATGTAGCGTGGTTGTTGGTGCCAGATAGCCTGGGTTGAGTATTTCAGAAACTGCTGGTCTGTCAGGATGCAACGGCACAGCCATCTCTATAGAGAACGGGAAAAGAGAAAATATCTAGTGAGTGGCTGTTCTCTGCGAGAAAATGCGTTGTTGATGCCAGAGGTCTGAGGTGAATAGCCAGACTGCTTTGAGCGAATAGGAAGGCAGCAGTCACTGAAATAACCACCTGTTAAAACCAGGTATGCAGAAGAGCGTCTGTGAATGCAAAACACGTTGAACCTTAAAATAGATGGGCTACAGCAGCAGAAGACCTCATTCGGTGCCAATCCTGTCAGCTAAGAAGAGGAAACTGATGTAATTTGGTGTAAAACAAAGAGAGCATGGCTCCATTCTGCCTTGTGTCAATGGTTCAGCCTGGTGGTGATGTATTGATTTGGGGTGTATTTTGTTTTGGGCCCCTTAGTACCAACTGAGTATTGTTTAAATGTCACAGCCTACCTGGGTATTGTTGCTGGCCACATCTATCCCCTTATGACCCCAGTGTACCCACCTGATGGCTGCTTTTAGCAGGATAATATGCCATGTCACAAAGCTCAGATCATCTCAAACTGCTTTCTTGAACAGGACTCTACTGTACACTTAAGTGTCAATTAAGGCAGTTCTGAAGGCAAAAAGTGGTCCAACCCAGTACTAGTACTTTGTACCTAATAAAGTGGCCAATGAGCGTATGTATTGTTGGTGAGAGATCCACTGATGTTGAACTAGGACTGGGCTCTACTTTCATGTAATAACACTTAGTACCACAAGATGTAGTGAATCAGTATATCACAATTTAACCAGGCATGTCATGAACACTTCATTATTTACAACGGTTCTCGAGTCTTTTAAGGACATCGTGGTAGGGCTAGAAAGAAATAAGAAATAACAGAAGTTTAAAGAACAGCAGCAAACATCCAAAAACATCGCAGTATGCCCACTTGTAAAACTCTTCCTCCTAGTGGTGAAAGTTTTGGTTAAATTCTGAAGAGGGTAATTACAAATAGCAACAGCATTAAAGTGAAATATCGTTCTGTATGCCAAAAAAACATTGCCTTTTTCCTTTGAAGGTAGTTTTTGGCTTACGTGGTAACATTTTCTGTGTGCAGTATTACTCCCACTCCTCTGGGTGAGGGAAAGAGCACCACAACCATCGGTCTGGTCCAAGCCCTGGGCGCTCACATGAAGCTCAATGTATTTGCATGCGTCCGACAGCCTTCCCAGGGTCCCACATTTGGTATTAAGGGTGAGTTTTGGAAGAGTACACACAGTGATAGGTTGCACATGTTCCAGGCTGTAGTCCTCATCACTCGCAGTTTTCTCCTTTGTTGACAGGTGGTGCTGCAGGAGGTGGATATTCTCAAGTCATTCCAATGGAAGAGGTACAGGACTGCTGTTCTTATTGTAACAATTTGCAGTTTATATACCAGTCCAAAGAAAACAATGCATTTAATTGATTATTATATTTTTCAGTTTAATCTCCATCTCACTGGTGACATTCATGCCATCACAGCTGCCAACAACTTGGTGGCTGCTGCTATTGATGCCCGCATGTTCCATGAAGCAACACAGTCTGACAAAGTGCGTTCTCCTTTCCTTAGTATATTAAAAAAATACACTGTCTGCAAGTTAATTAATGGATTGTGATTTTAATAATTCTTTCATTTCACATATTAGGCTCTTTATAACCGGTTGGTGCCACTCAGTGGAGGAGAGAGGAAGTTCTCCCCGATCCAGATCAACAGACTGAAAGTAAATTATCATGTTATACATAATAACTGTATTTCTGTGGCACTTTTTATAATGCACAGGGACAAAGCGCCACACAGTTTGAATAAAACATACATTAAAGAAGTGTACGTTTTTCGCATACAACGCATACAAACACAGTTAAACATTTGTTCATACGTCCATAAAAATTAGTTTTCAGCAGCTATTTAAGCAAACCACTGATTCAACCAACCTGATGGGCCAAGGGAGGCTGTTCCAATGTTTAGGCGTTACAACCTTAGAAGAGTGGTTGCCTCTGGATTTAAAATAAGAGCGTGGAACTGTTAAAGGACCCTGATCAGACCATCAGAGAGCACAACTGCTGGAATAAGGTCTCAGCAGGACTGAATTTCACTGGAAGCCAATGAAGGGAAATAAGAATAGTTTTAGTTGAAGATGAGTTGGTGAGGAATGAGAAAGCACATGAAAAGTGATTTACATTAATCGAGGTGGGAGAAAACTGATGTTTATACTAACAGTTCCTAGTTGTTGGCTGATGGTGTAGGTTTGTTTTTTTGGGGACGTTTCTTAGATGACTGGGGGACTTGGAGATGTGAGATTAGCAATTCAAATGCTGGTTAAAAATAATACCAAAGTCTTAGCATATGATTTAATATTGCCAGTAAGAGGATCAATGTAAAGACTGACCTCCTTAGGGAAGCTATCAGGGCCGAACATGAAAATCTCAGTTTCATCAGGTTTGAAATGGAGAAAATTAATATTTAGTTCATTAATTTGTAATAGTCGTGAAGCTTTAATTTAGGTAGGAAGGGGTGTTGGTGTTGTTGTTACGCTTCAGAGCAGTGCCAGAGACTCTAACCCACTTTGATAATCTGTCAATTAGAAAGCATGATCAGTGGTGTCAGAGGTTCCAGAAAAGCCAAGCAGAACTAAAGTGCGATATTCACCCTTATTTGAGTGCATAAGAACGTCATCAGTAATTTTCAGCAAGCCATTTCAGTGCTGTGATGTCTAAGTCTTGATTTAAATCCCAGTTATGAATACATGGCACTTCTGACACTGACGTTTTCTTCCTTTTTTTTTTTTTTTAGAAACTGGGCATAGAAAAGACCAACCCTTCCACTCTCACTGAAGAGGAGATCACTCGCTTTGCCCGCCTGGACATTGATCCAAGCTCTGTTACTTGGCAGAGAGGTATAAACAACAGATTTCACTGAATTCACATAATTCCAGTATTATTCTCATCAGGTGGTCCGTTCTGAGTGTATTGGATTTGGCCTCTTTTACAAATGCTCATGTAGTCTCTGTTTCATTTCAGTGCTCGATACCAATGATCGATTCCTTAGGAAGATCACTATTGGCCAGTCGCCCACTGAAAAGGGATACACAAGAGAGGTAAATGTCATTTGATTTATTATTTAGTAAGGGCAACAATTTTATTGCACATGTATCATAAAATATACAGACAACAGCATTCGAAAGAAGCTATAAACATTTAAAAATTCTAAGTAGGCAATTTAATCAAGATAAAGTAGAAGGCTTTGCTCTTTCTAGCAGCATGAACATGCATAGTTTTAGTTCTTAATATTGGTTTATCATGATTTGTCCTGCAGGCCCAGTTTGACATCACTGTGGCCAGTGAAATCATGGCAGTGCTTGCCCTCACCAGCAGCCTGGAGGACATGCGACAACGCCTGGCTAAGATGGTTGTAGCCACCAGCCGCAGCGGTGAACCCATCACCACTGAGGATCTGGTGAGCGTTCTAGACTCTCCTTTCATAACATAACCACATATTGACAAGTACTGTGAAAACAAGGCTCATGTAAGTCACGATTTTCTCTGCAGGGTGTGAGTGGTGCTCTAACTGTGCTAATGAAAGATGCCATCAAGCCCAACCTGATGCAGACCTTAGAGGTGGGTGAAACGCAGTACACACTCTAACCAATACAGTTCATGTAAAAAAAAGTGTCTTAAAAGCATGCCTTCCATCCTTTAATGAGTATTGTTTAGGTTGTTTGTAGTTTCAAGTGTCTGTTAACTTTTTAAAATTAATCTCAAATTGATACCTTTTATCTTGCGTTATTGGTTTTGTAACACATGTGAGTCATCTGACTCCACAGGGGACTCCTGTGTTTGTTCATGCTGGCCCCTTTGCCAACATTGCCCATGGAAACTCCTCCATCCTGGCTGATAAAATTGCTTTGAAGCTGGTTGGGCCAGACGGCTTTGTAGGTAAGCTTTGGAAAAGACTCTATTTTAGCATTTTAGAAATAAATAGATCTGCTACAGTAAAGGGTTGGTACTGTATGTGGTGTTTGTGCAAGTGATGGAGTCGATGTTATATTAGTAAATGATATTACTCTGTTTACTCAGTCATCCTGGCTCTTTCTTTTACTATACTTTCTACCCAACAGTGACAGAGGCTGGTTTTGGTGCTGACATTGGCATGGAGAAGTTCTTCAATATCAAGTGCCGCTACTCTGGATTAAGGCCCCATGTGGTGGTGTTGGTTGCGACTGTCCGAGCTCTGAAGATGCACGGTGGAGGACCAACAGTGAGTTTGCCTTGGAGTTTTCCCTTAGCTTACTATTAAGAAGTTAAAGGAGACCCCATCATTCTCATTTATAGCTCAGTATTTTAATTCTTGGACTCTTTGGAAGCATTGTGTGATTTGTAGTTCAAAATAGTCCCTGTTTATTTAATAGTCAGCCTTGTTGCAGGTCCTCAGTTCATAGTCTCTGAAACAAGCTGTTTTAGCGTCATTCCCCCTTTCTTCTGGTTGGCTTCCCCTAGCAAAGAGAAAATTTGAACAGCAGGTGGGTGTGTGCTCAGAGTTCTGTGTCTGAGATAACCATGTAACATATATCCCCTCTCTTTGATGTCATAAAGAGCCAAGAGTTGAAAAAACTTTCAGAAACAGAGCATTTAGAATACTGCGAAACCTGAGCTCATAGAAGCTTGACTGCACTTACATTAACCACATTATTTGAAATTTTGGTCATGTTTAATAAAAGCATCCACCACTGTAAGTGTATGCGTGCGTGCACACTACCAGTCAAAAGTTTGGACACACCTTCTCATTTAATGTTTTTTCTTTACTTTCATGGCTGTTTACATTGTAGATTCTCGTTGAAGCCATCAAAACTATAAATGAACACACATGGAATTATGTAGTGAAGAAAAAAGTGTGAAATAACTCAAAACGTGTTTTATATTTTAGATTCTTCAAAATAGCCACCCTTTGCTTTGATTACTGCTTTGCACACTCTTGGCATTCTCTCGATGAGCTTCATGAGGTAGTTACCTGAAGTAGTTTTCCAACAGTCTTGAAGGAGTTCCCAGAGATGCTGAGCACTTGTTGGCCCTTTTGCCTTCACTCTGCGGTCCATCTCTTTCCAAACCATCTCGATTGGGTTTAGGTCAGGTGACTGTGGAGGCGGGGTCATCTGGCGCAGCACTCCATCACTCTCCTTGTATATATGATGGATAAGGACAAGCATAGGAGGTTGACCTTAAATGACCTTATTCTGAAAGAAAAGCACCTGCGCTTTTGTATTTCTGTATAATTTTATGTGATGTTCACTGTTTTCCATTCTGAAGACAACGCCAACACAGCTGTTCACAAGCTGATGTTTTAGTTTTCACTGATTAAGATTAACTAAAAAAAATTAACTAAAAACTAATCTCTTTTGTTCAGGTCACTGCTGGAATGCCACTTCCTAAAGAATATGTGGAGGAGGTAATGCAAGAAAGTCGTCATTCAATTTAAATGATGTTCTTAGACAGGGCTTGTTTTGTCTGTGTTGAAGGATTTTTTTTTTTTAAGTGAGTGTGTTTGTGTTCCTGCATGTAGAACCTTGAGCTGCTAGAGAAGGGTTGCAGCAACATGAGGAAGCAGATTGAAAATGCAAAGCACTTTGGCGTGCCAGTGGTGGTAGCCGTGAATGGTTTTAAGTAAGTGATGGCAGATTTTTTTTTTTTTTTAAAATGAGTGCTTTATGTAAAGACGTGTAACTCGAAACTTTAAAGCCACATGAATCAATAATTTTTTCTCGTTATGCTGATCCATCTTGCAGGACAGACACTGAGGCAGAGCTAGATTTGGTTTGTACCATGGCCAAAGCTGCCGGAGCCTTTGATGCCGTGCGATGCTCCCACTGGGCTGAGGGTGGAGCTGGTGCTGTGGCACTTGGTGAGGCTGTCCAGAGGGCCAGTGGGGCCCCCAGCAGCTTCAAGTTCCTGTATGATTTAGAGGTACAGGCTCTAACCTTGATTGTGTTTATTTGTCTGTCTCATGTTTTTGTTTTTTTACAACCTTATTCAAAGATGCTAATAATATGTATATATCTTTAATTCCACTTTAGCTCCCTATTGCTGATAAGATTAGAATTATTGCCCAGAAGATCTATGGAGCAGACGACATTGAACTTCTTCCAGAGGCCCAACATAAGGTGGAGCTCTACACTAAGCAGGTGAGCATCCCTCAGCTGGTTTTTCCTGTCCTGTCCTGCCAGTTTGCTTGTTTCTGTTGTCAGTTGAGGCACTATAATTAAAAGAGACTCTCTGAATAGACCCTTGTAAAGGCTTTTTTGCCTGTCCCCTCAGGGTTTTGGCAATCTTCCAATGTGCATGGCAAAGACCCACCTGTCGCTCTCTCACGAAGCAGACAAAAAGGGTGTGCCCACTGGGTTCATCCTGCCAATCAGAGACATCAGAGCCAGTGTGGGCGCTGGCTTTTTGTTCCCATTGGTTGGCACGGTAAGCTCTTATTTATGACTTTGCTTTCTCCAGTTAGTTACGTCTGAAAGACATTAGGGTGTGACTCTTTAACTGCATCTGTGCACAGCATTACTTTTGTATGCCCATTTTTGTTTTTATTTATCATACAATATCCTTCTAATAATTATTAAAAACACACATAAAGAGATTAATATTAATACAATTTATTGGTATTAATCCAAGTAAAGATAAAATTCTTTAACAGTTTCTTTATTGAATCCTGATTAATTTTGTGTGTGGAGGAGGAAAGTAGGTTTAAGTAAGATTTCAGTGTATTGCATAGAAGATTTTTAGCTCATGCTATGGCGAGGCATCAGGTCATCCATTTATACTTAAGAATAAGAAAGATCTGCTGCTCCTCTACAGTATTGGTCAGAATTTAATCAAACTTACACCAAATGATCACCTAATGAGTCTTCACTCAAATTGTGCTTAAGGTCGTATTTGTCATTTTACAAATGCTTTTCCATTTTCACAAGAATCACTACTTCTAAAAGTATTGGTCTGAATTGTAATATGCATAAAATGAATGTTAATGTGTGTCCCTCTGCCATCTATGCATGAATTTCTCATTAGGTTTACTTGTAACATAATAATGTCTTAAGCTAGCTTAGAGCCAGTTAAGAATTAACTGGATATGACTGTGAGCCTCTTTGACTTCGCAATGGATTTTAATTCTCATTAGTTTGTGTGATAAAGTCAACCAATGACAAGATCACTTTCTTTCTGTACTTCACACATTTGAAAGACCTGTGACTTGTTAGGGATAACGTAGTAGCTGGATGAGCTGCTACATCATTGACATTCTGGTTCTTCCTGTGTCTGAACACAATCTGGAAAGAGTAGAGAAGAAGTGCGCAAAAGCTCCACTGTGATTATAGTGCCTTGCGAAAACATTCATACTTCTTGAACTTTTCCACATTTTGTCACGTTACAACCACAAATGTAAATGTATTTTATTGGAATTTTATTGTGATAGACCAACACAAAGTAGTGCATAATTGTGAAGTGGGAGGGAAAACAATTCTTGTTTTTAAAAAAAATTCAAATAGAAATCTGAAATGTGTGGTGTGCATGTGTATTCAGCCCCTTTGATACCCCTGAATAAAATCCAGTGCAACCAGTTGCCTTCATAAGTCACCTAATTAGTCCACCTGTATTTAATTTAATGTCAGTATAAAACAGCTGTTCTGTGAAGGCCTCAGAGGGCATTAGTGAACAAACAGCATCATTAAGCCCAAGGAACACACCAGGCAGGTCAGAGATAAAGATGTGGAGAAGTTTAAAGCAGGATTAGGTTGTAAAAAATATCCCAAGCTGTGAACATCTCATGTAGTATTGTTCAATCCATCATCTGCAAATGGAAAGAGAGTGGCTCAAATGCAAACAAAGCAAAACATGGCCATCCTATTAAACTGACAGGGTAGGCAAGGGGAGAATTAATCAGAAGATGTCAAGAGGCCCATGGTAGCTCTGGAGGAGCTGCAGAAATCCATAGCTCAAGTGGGAGAATCTGCCCGCAGGACAACTATTAGTCTTGCACTCCACCAACCTTGTCTTTATGGAAACGTGGCATAAGAAGTCCCGTCTGCAGTTTGCCACAAGCCATGTGGGAGACACAGTAAACATGTGGAAGAAGGTGCTGGTCAGATGAGACCAAAATTGAGTTGGGTTTTTTTTTTTTTGGCCTAAAAGCAAAATGCAGAAAACTAACACTGCACAATCACCCTGAACACACCATCCCCACTGTGCAACATGGTGGTGGCCGCATCGTGCTGTGGGGATGCTTTTCTTCAGCAGGAACAGGGAAGCTGGTCAGAGTTGATGGGAAGATGGATGGAGCCAAATACAGGGCAATCTTGGAAGAAAAGCTGTTAATTTGTACAAGACCTGAGACTAGGGCGGAGGTTCACCTTCCAGCAGGATCACCCTAAACATACAGCAAGACCTACAATGGAATAGTTTAGATCAAAGCATATTCATGTATTAGAATGGCCCAGTCAAAGTCCAGACCTAAATCCAATTCTGTGACAAGACTTGAAAATTGCTGTTCTGATGCTCTCCATCCAATCTGACTGAGCTTGAGCTACTTTGCAAAGAATAAAAAAATTTCAGTCTTTAGATGTGCAAAGCTGGTAAAGACATACCCCAAAAGACTTGCAGCTGTAATTGCAGGGAAAGGTGGTTCTTCACTTTTCAGATTTTTATTTGTAAAAATTTTTGAAAAGCATGAATCATTTTCTTTCCACTTCACAATTATGCACTACTTTGTGTTGGGTCTGACACATAAAATCCCAATAAAATACTTCTACGTTTGTGGTTGT
>VUQH01080871.1:0-18893 GCA_015106775.1 Etroplus canarensis | reverse complement strand
AGTACATCAGAGGGACAGCTCATGTTGAGAAGCTTGGAGACGAATCAGAGAGGCAAGACTGAGATGGTTTGGACATGTTCAGAGGAGGGATAGTGGATATATTGGACAATGGATGTTGAGGATGGCACTGCCAGTCAGGAGGAGAAGAGGAAGACCACAGAGAAGATTCATGCATGTAGTGAAGGAGGACATGCAGAGGGTTGGTGTGAGAGAAGAGGATGCAAGGGATAGGGTGAGATGGAGGCAGGTGATCCGCTGTGGCGACCCCTAATGGGAGCAGCCGAAAGTAAATGAAGAAGAATTATTATTTTGCATGTTCTCAGGAAGTCTCATTATTTTAGTATTATTAGTTTGCATGTTCTCTCTGGGGATGTATGGGTTCTCTCTGGGTGCTCTGGCTTCCTCTCACAGTCCAGATCTGTACATTTTAGGTTAATTGGTGATTCTAAATTGGCTGTAGGTGTGAATGTGAGTGTGAATGGTTGTCTGTCTCTCTGTGTTGGTCCTGCAGTAGGCAGGGTGTACTCTGCCTCTCGCCCAGTGACCACTGTAATAGGATCCTCCTATCAGTTAAGTAATAAGTAATACAACTGGAACTAAATTCCAGTTGTCTGCAGATTTTGATTAAAGTAAATCTTAATAATGTCAAATAACATTTCTTTTGCTGGCTGTTTACTTCAGAAAAGTAACTGATCAGAAATGCTATTGGATGGAGCTGTGGAGATGTATTATTGCCTTTGCAAAACATCAATGGGAGGTTTAAAAGGAACAAGTAGAATTGGTTCTAGTTAATATATCAAACAGTTTAAAATGAGTGTGGTAATTGGGAGCAGCAAGTGGGAAAAAACATTAAAAACAATATTTGCATAACAAAGGTTGTTTTCCTTGCTTATTATTGAGCTGATGTTCCAAAAGTTCCAAATTAGACTTGGTTACCCAAGAAAAAAGTGATTTTATTGGAATGCAATCATATATTCTGGTCATCAAATTATAGGCTGCTATGAGGCTTGAAAGGATTAATTTATCCTTTTAACAGCAAACTGCAGCTGTTATTTGTGTGATTTCACCATAATTTGACCATATTTTAGGTGCTCCAGTCAATCATTAGTATTTTTGTCTGAAGAAGACCCCCACCTCAGTTTGAAAAACAAGACAGTTAAAGGTTTAACTTGCTCACTTTAAATTTGAAGGGTTGTGTTTTTGATAGGTTGCCCAGGAAATTGCACCTTAACTGGGGGTACTTGCCTGTCATTTTTCTAACAGTGTAACAGAAAAACTGCTCGAAATGCTATTTTTAATTCCATATTTTAGTTGAACAACTTTAAATGAGCCCAAGCTTTAATACTTTGAATGCTTTGCTTTTGAACAACAAGCCATGTTAATAAGTAGTTAAGTTGGGTGCCAAAAGTTATTTTTCATACCATAATTCAGTAATGTTTAGTTCCCAGAACAGTTTGCGTGCAATTTCATTAAGGGACTGTTTGGAAAATTATACTTTGTCCGTGTATAATCATATCTATGTTATAAGAAAATGTGCTTTGAAAACCAGGACAGCTAAACTGAATGTGGGACATCTATGTTGAGCATGTGTATGCATATCTGTGGGTTAAAAGCCGTGTTACATATATGCCAGGAAGACAAAGAAATTTATCAAAATAAATAATCAAGATGCTTCTATATTTTATAATGTAGACAAAACAATATAAATGTCATTTAAAATATGCACAAATCTTTTGTCAGCTGTAGAAGTATTCATTTTGATTGCTTTTGCATGAAACATGGCATATTATGAGAGATATACAGCTTTCATTAAAAGGAGAAACTATAATTCATTTTGAGCTGTTAGTGTTATGAGTGTGTCAGCAGTTGTATGAGACTTTGAATGTTAGGTGTTGTATAGTGTGAATTCTAAAATAACCAGACCAAAGCCAACCAAACAAGTAGCAATGTGCTGGGTGGGTGTAGAGGGAGAGAGCAAAGACTGAGACAGCCAGATCTTAAATGCTCCAGGAGACTGGCTAGGTGCTCTCAATTCCTGGGATTAACTCCAGGATCCTGGAAATCAACACAGAGGGACAAATGGGGAAAACCTACCGCAGGTCTGACCAAGACAAAGGGGCCAGCCACAACTAAGGGTTGTGTGTCATGCCACTCAACGAGTGTTTTATCTGAGGGGTCAGTAGTCATTTAATGTTTATGCCTTGAACACAATAAAGCAGAGGCAATTATGGATTTTAGAAAAAATTACCTATCTATCAAAAGAGTATTAAGGTACAGAGATCATTTTGGTGGTGTTCAAAAAGATTAAAAATCCTCCTTAATTTTACTGCAGGAATATATTTGCAGGATTTACCAGCCTCACAGATCGAAATGAACCAAAGAGGGGTCCCTCACTTTGAATAAACCACAGCAAATCAAGCCACACTCAATGTGCTGGAAATACTTAGGGAGTAATTCTCCAATTGCTCATGGTTTCTCAGAGGGAAGGGCACACTTCTGGCATGACCTATTTTTCCAATCTCATCTGTCAAAGGCAAGGCTGCAGCTGGTGGTTCAGAGTTCCCTTTTTGTAAAAGAATGTTTTTAAAAGTCCTCTGTGTCACTCATGCACATTGCTGTCACATTTTCCTCTGGCATTTCTCTTGGATCAAATGTTTTGGCACTGTTTTTCTCTTTTGAAGAAAAAAAATATTAATCAAAACACATTGCAAACAGGGAACATAGCTGCATGTTTGGCAAAGCAAAACACTCCTGACAGGACTGAAGTAGTAAAATACTATCTATCCTTGAGTTCTGATTCAGAGTTCCCACTAAAAACGGAGCTTTTAAGCCCTCGGAGATCAGTGAGAGAGAGCGAGAGAGGGAGGCCCCCTGGATAAAGGGGAGGGCTGGGACAATGGTTAACCACAGAGTGAAGCATGCTGCTTGAGGCTGAGGCCAGGCGGCACGACATCACAGGGAAAGAAAAGGCTCCCCATGCACAACATTACTGTTTCCCCAGCAGTCAAAGCCAGCATATACCCACGATGAGGGCTTTGCTGTCCAAATTACACCCTGAGCCGCATGAAAACACAGTCTGTGTCACTGCTGTGGTTTTACCGTTCAGTTAGCAGTTCATCTGCCTGCAGAGTGTCACTGACATGGCTTTGATACTGTACATGTAAAATTTATCCTGCCCTTATTTTAAGAGTTATAACTTACAGTGACGCATGTTGTAAATGAAGAATATTGCAACATGTCATGACTTGCATTAGTATGTTCCTTTTTTGAGTTGCTATTTTATAGCACATTTTCATGCAGGAAGAAACAAACAAACCTCTTAATGTAGTCATCATAGGTTAAGATGAAGTATTCATGGGAGAAACCCTGAAAACACACAAACACTGGGGCAGCAGCACTGGTAGCTGTGCACTAATCTTAAATTATTGCCGTTTAATCCTCCTTTTATACTTGACACTTGAACTGCACTAAGGGAAAATGAAATGTTATGTGACAGTATAGATTTATTAAGAAAACTGTGGTTTCAAATAAAGGGGGTACATTAGTTCATGGTGTTTTCTTCCTCTTTTGAAGTAAGACCCATCCTGTTTACTTTAGCTCCTTCTATAACATTATAATTTTGTTTTAACAGAATAGGCATTTTTCTGTTGCTGAGTTGAGGCATCATTGTTGCTGATGACAGCACTACAAAGAGGAATCGAGTTTTGCTTGTGGCTCCTGCTGGCATGAAGGATCTGTAGTTTGGCTGCTAGCTTCATGTTCCTCTTCAGGCGAAATGGTACCACTTTATCCAAAGGGGGAAGGGAATTATTTGTCGAGAATTCAGTTTGATTTAGATGCACATCCACATTCTGGAAACTTGTGAGAGGTCACAAATCACAGGTCATCTTTACATTGTTCCGATGCTCTGAAATATTATGAATAGATTTCCCAGTTTTGTTGACTTCATAATTTGAAGGTTTTTCAAGGCTATACTGTTAATGATTTTCTGTGTAGCTGTAATTGAATTGAACGTTTGGGAATATGTAACATAAAGTGTTGCCACGTTCATTACTCAAGGCCTTCACTTTTTTAGTTTACAACAGTAACTGTCTAGATAGTGGACACAGGTAATCTTAAAACTCTGTTTATCATGAACAGTTCTAATATACAGTTCTACACTCACCAGGCACTTTATTAGACACACCTGGGGTGGGGCTGGGGGGTGAGTGTTGCCTTCAGAACTTCCTTAATTCTTGGTGACATAGATTCCACAAGGTGCTAGAGACATTCCTCAGAGAGTTTGGTCCATATTGACACGATAGCTTCATGCGGTTGCTGCAGGTTTGTTGGCTGCACATCCATGACTCCAGGAATTTCCCATTACACCATATCCCAAAGGTGCTATTGAATCGAGATCTTGTGACCGTGGAGATCATTTGAGTACAGGGTGTCCGGGTTCTGTGTGTTTTGAGTTCTGTTTCTGTATTATTTTTGACATTTTGACCCCTTGTATTGCCTTGTCTAGTCCATGCCTGTGTCCTCATCCTTGTCAGTCCTCTGTGTTGCAGTCTCGTCCTTGTTTCCTGTTTTACTTTGAAACCTGTCTGGGCCTGTGTGTTGTATTCAGTTTTACTTCCTGCCCTTGATTGTCATCATCTGTGCTCCTTACCCTCCTGTCTCCCATTAGTCATTAATCTGGGTATTTATTCCCCTGTCTCCCTCTACTTTTTGTCTGGTTGTCAGTCCTTTGTGGTCCCCAGTTTTGGTGTGTTCTATCTTGTCTGTCTGTTTCCAGGATTACTCTGCCCAGGGTCCCATGTCTCATCATTTCTGTCTGTCCCTAGTCCTAGTGGTTTCCCAATTTAATTCAGTTTTGCCCCTGCCTGTAATTGTGTGTTTATCAGCTTGAATAAAGCTCGTTTTTAGTTTTGAACCTGCCTCCTGTAGTCCTGCTTCTGGGTCCGCCCTCCACACACATCAGAGGCCTGACACAGGGAACTTGTCATGTTCAAGAAATGAGTTTGAGATGATGTGAACTTTGGGATGTTATCCTGCTGGAAGAAACCATCAAAAGATGAGTATCTGTGGTCATAAAGGGGTATACATGGTCAGCAACAATACTCAGGCAGACTGTGGTATTTAAAAAATGCTCAGTTGGTGCTAAGGGGCCCAAATTGTGTTAAGAAAATATTCCCCACACCATTACACCACCACTACAAGCAGCCTTATCCATTGATACAACACAGGATGGATCCATGCTTTCATGTCATTTACATCAAATTCTGACCTTACTATCTGAATGCCCAAGCAGAAATCAAGTCTCATCAGACCAGGAAATTAATGTTTTTCCAATCTTCCTTTGCCCAATTTTGGTGAGTCTGTGTGAGTTGCAGCCTTAGTTTCCTGTTCTTACCTGGCAGGAATGGTACCCTGTGTGGTCTTCTGCTGCTGTAGCCCATCTGTCTCAAGGTTCGAACGTTGTGTGTTCAGATATGCTCTTCTGTGTACCTTGGTTAAGATGAATGCTTGTTTGAGAACTTTGCCTTCCTATCAGAGCAGCCTGGATACTCTTCCTGTATCCAGAAGTCATTTTTTTCCAGAAAACTGCCAGTCACTGGATTTTTTTCTCTTTTTTGGACCATTCTGTGTAAATCTTAGAGCTGGTTATGTGGGAACATCCCAGTATATCAGCACTTTCTGAAATACTCAGACCAGCCCGTCTGGCACCAACAACCACGCTATGCTCAAAGTCACTCAAATCACCTTTCTTCCCCATTCTCATGTTTGAACAGGCAGTCTTGACCACGTCCACATGCCTAAATACACTGATTTGCTGCCATGTGATTTGCTAATTACATATGTGCATTAACAGTGTTTGACCAGTTGAGCAAGTATATCTAATGAAGTGGCTGGTGAGTGTACATCATATATACCAATACATTACTGGGTTGATCTTTAGATAGGAAACAAATAATACCTTCAAATTTCTTTGAAGATAAGCAGATACTGATAGTCACTTGCTGAACTTACTTCACAACAGTCCTATAAAAGCTCCTTTTAACTCTCTTTTCATTTGTGTTGCTGCTATAGCCTATTAGTTAATAAAGATGTCACTGTAGATCATATCACATATCTCAATTTTACGTGTAAACGGTCAGCTAATGCCATTTTTCTTTGATGTTTTGCTTGACAGAGATCCGTAACCAGCTGGTGGAGCAGTTTAAATGCTTGGAGCAGCAGTCTGAGTCTCGTATCCAGCTCCTGCAGGACCTGCAGGAGTTCTTCCGGCGCAAAGCAGAGATTGAACTGGAATACTCCCGCAGCTTGGAGAAACTGGCTGAGAGGTTCTCCTCTAAGATTCGCAGCTCCAGAGAACACCAACAGTTTAAGTAAGTTTCCCTCTCTGAAAAATGTACCTCCTGCTGGCCGCCCAAGGGGTCACCACAGTGGATTAATCCACATTGGTAAAATCAGTGAAATCAGTAAAAAAAAAAAAAGAAAAATGTAAGGATCTTATGGAATTAACTTTGCTGCTGCATACGTGGGTTCTTAATCATCCCATCTGTATTAAATGTACTTTCGACTGCTCCCTTGTATTCTCCCCAAGGGATGCCACAGGGCATTAATCCGCATTGGTAATCTGGCAGAGGTTTCACGCTGGATGCCCTTCCTGACACAACCCTCTATGGTGAGAGGGGCCCCCACCTGCAGACCAGAAATGCATTTACTCCGAAGCTATTTAATATGCATGTTTTTGTGCATTTGAGTAATTGTTATGTTTGATTAAATGCAGGTGCATTGTCATGTTTGCTTTCTTTAGTAAGTTACTGGTTCTTGTTAGATTTGACTGAAATTGTATTTCTATAACCTGTTAGCTTTTTTCCTTCTCTTTATTATAAGTCAAGTGACTTTGTCTCCACTCTAAGTGCATCACTGACTGTAAGACCCAGCTCTGCTGCTAATCACACTGGAACATTATACAACAGCATACTCCCAGCTTGTTTATGTGCTGTATTGCAGTCATCATCTTGATGACAGCTTCAGAGGTCAGATAATTCTGGCATGACAATGAAGATGCATTTCATTATAGAGGTTTAAAGTTTTGATGGTTGGCCATAACAAAATAAGTACAGTCTTGACACTATAAATTAGCACTTAACATATAACTTTTGATCTAAGCTTTATGCTTAAAATGTGCTTGTGGCATGTAAAGGTTAATAAAAACTTAAGAGCCATGTAATTTTTAAAAGGAAGTTCTTACTTTGACAAAAGGATAATCTGTGCATAATACATTGTTACTGATAAAGCAAGCTAAAGTAGAGTAAATGATTTCCTTTTACAGATTTCAAAGACTTTCATGGAATAATTTGCTGAAGGAAGGAAAATTGTCAGTCCTGTTGCAAAGTACAAAGGCAAAAAGGATAAATAGACGTAGATGAGTTAAGAGACCAGTAGCTAAGGAATGTCACTAAATGTCATCAGATCAAAATCAGTTCCCATTTAGCTTTGACCTATTTAGATTGGAAGTTCTGAAAATGTAATAAAATGTATGCTAGTGAAGAAATAAGGCATCGTCTGGCCAGAAATTACCACCAGCACATTGGTACACGACTCACGCAGGGCATGAAATTGAGTTCTGCCGCTCCCAAAATCAAGCACCTCAGGCGATCAGGCAAGCTTAGTTCAGTTTGGTAATGGGAGCACTAACCCAGCTGTGATCTGGCAGCAGATCTCAGACATAAATCTGCACCAGCATATGCATGTAGTCTAACCCCAGCTCTGATTCTTACTGATATAAACAATACAAATGGATTTCAAACTTTTCCATAAGGTCTATCTAATTCTCGAACACCAATCAAAAATATCAGTCTGCTTATTCAAAACAGATTTTTTTGTTCAGATATGAAAAGGATAATTGATGCTTTTTGATGCACTAAGGTGTAAGCAGCACTTTAATAACATCTGGATTTAACTCTGCAGATGATTATGTTTATGCCTCACCTTCCACATTTAATGTTTTAAACAAATGCTCATTAGCAGAAAACCTGAAGTTAAAAAAAAGTCTTAGGACTTAGACATTCTTGATCCTGCATATGCAAGGTCATGTAGAAGTGTTTGGATACACACATGCATAGTTTATGAGTGTTTTTGTAAAGAAGATAGAGGATTGGTTGGCTAATTGAGTTCAGCTTTATCAGAGTGGGTATGAGTTACTCTAAAGACAGTTTCACTGTAGACAGACCTCCGCTAACTGCTGGTGAGACACTGTGGCTTAACCTTTGGACTACACAGTTGATCTTATCCACACGGTTATGGACAGATGTTAGAATAATAATCCTGAGATACATGTTTTACTAATACTTTCTGCTACGAAGATCATGGTGACCCAACAAGTTTTTCAGTGCAGTGTCCAGGCAAAGATCACCCACACAGACACATGCAGATAAACAGACAGATTTCCAGTAAAATTACATTTAAGTCAAAAGCAGTGCATGACATTTTATAAAAATATTACACTGCTACTACTACTATGACTTCTAGAGGTATACTCTGTGCTGGATATTTCTGACAAAATGTATAAAAACACACTACAATAAAAACAGAAACCCTAACAGACCATAGAAGTGTGAGAGGGGTGGGCTTGTCATTTATGGTGGATGTAAGATTCATTCAGACCACAAACACTTTTTCATGCATTCGACTAAAAAAAACTTTTCTTTTTATATATAGGGAGCTGTAGGTTCAATCTGTTCATTTCATCATTCAAAGTGAGTGCCAGAAAAAGGCTTATAACATTACTGCACCATGTGCCCTGAACTGCTTGTCTACAAACAGGCAACCACAAATCCTGGTAATCAGCTGTGACAAACCCTTTACTCTGCATTTCCTACGACTTTAGTGTAGTTCAGTTAATGAGTAGCCACTAAAACACCCAATGGGCAAGAAAAGCACTTTTATTTTTCCTTTAAAAATAGTTTTAGCGGCACAAAGCGCAATTATGCAGCATACACCATCAAAATCAAAGTAAAAATGTTAAGGCTTTGACTTTTATAAAAATGTGAACTGTCTTTTCCCAACAGTCTTCCACATAATTGACCATCCTTAATTGCAAAGGAAGCTATGCTCAGTAAACTGTGTGCTCTACTGCTAAAGGGTACTTCATAATCAGCCCAGTGGACATCAAAAACAATGGTAAAATGGAGTCATTCTGTCCAGCACAGACTTCCATATATCCTGGATCCCTGCCTACAGGCTCCTGGCTGAACCCTTCCAGCACAGATTCATTAGCAAGCTGAATGCCGCTGTGATTTACAACTACTGCAGCTACAGCTACATTGCAGCAACCCAACCAAGAATTATTTTGCTCTTTACCTCATTTACCCCAGTGAAAAGACACACTGAAGGGTTACTTAGGTGTTCTGTACTGTAGTTGCAGTGCTAGTGGTTTCTCTCGTTCACCAGGGTGTGCTCAATTCTCAGAACCCAACTTAAAAGGGTTTTTGCCAGCCCCAAAGGTCTGCCACCCTATGTTGTAATTATATGTTTGAGGCTTTATTTACTCATGTAACATTTTTGCATATTAAATAGTCAGAAGTAACAAGGAACAGCATAGATTACTGTCAAATAAGGTAACATTTTCACAAAGTGATCCTGTTTACTGCTGTATGGAGTCAACTCCCATGTTATTCTGAGCCAGGAAAAAAAACCGTACTTATTGGTTCACAGTTCCTTAGAGACAACAGCTGACTTGATTTTAATATGAAGCAGGCATTTCAGAGTAAATCATGTATAGATTTTAAAAAATAACCCATTAAATAAGAATGGATTGGCACTGTCTGACTTTGAAATAGATATAGCATGATTAGAAATGCAACTCACACAATATTAATATTGATAACAACCTGTCTGAGGAGATGAGGCTGGTGTTGTAATGGTGTCTAAATGTCTGTGTCCATGTGCTTAATATCTTTGTGTGTCAACATGACAAGGTTTGATCTCTTTATTGATTGAGATATTTGTATATGTAAGGTTTTTGAGTTTTGAAATTACTTCTGCTCAGCCAACAGATGTATGTTCACATCATGATCAGATGGACACAGCTTGAAACTGTATCGCTGCATATTGCCTCATGTTCCAGCATAACACGTTGTGGTACAGCTTGCATTCAGAACATGCTTCTCTTTGAGGAGCCTCAAAAATCATGTATACTCCTCACAGTTATTGAGAAAGATACATGCTGTTTAGGGTAGTAACAGAGCTTTAAGTTTGCTTTGCAGCCTTAGTACACAGGCTTCAACCTACAGATCGGATTTTAGTCCCTTGAAGTGTGACATTGTTTTTTAATTATGGCTGCTCTCTGGTGGTCTGAGGGTCAAAGAGTAAAAGGTTAAGCCATATATCCTCCAGGATTGGTTTGAACACAGCATCCAGTACCTTGCTATTATCAGGTCTAACTGGTGGAAATCATCATATACATCATGAAGAGATTAGCTGGTTTGCGGGTTGTTTTTCAGATCTCGTCAAGCCCTTGTCTCCTCTTCACTGACTGCACCCCGCTCTGCCCTGTTCTGCCCCATTTGTCTGTGCAGCTGTGCATTATCAAGTATTGCCAGTGTGTTTCCTTAAAGAAAGGAGGGAAAAACTAAATGATGTGCAAATCAGCAATGTAGCATATTTAAGCTGTGCTGGAAAATGGGGGGTAAAACAAATCTGAATGGCAAAGCAAGCTGCATGTGCCCACATGTCCCTTGTCTTTTGAAACTGTTTGGCTCCTTCTCATTTTACTTGGCTGTTTCATTGATAAGCAGCAGGCAGGCAGTGTAGAGGGGATTAAAGACCTTTACAAAGCTGAGTCCTGGTTTGATAAATACACACTTCCTTCTGGAAATCCTGGCTCAGACACATCAGAGGCTCTTGGCGATTAGATGGTGGCATTCAGTGCAACCATCACTAAAGCATGGGCACTATTCTGTACAATGCTTACTTGTTCAGAGCATGCACATTATGGATACAGCTTACTATCACTTTATCCTTGAAACAGAAAATTATTGCCATACTGTCCAACCACACACACTTTCTTTGTTTCCCCATTCACTTCCACTGTCTCTATGTCTCGTCTACTTTATTCTCCTCCAATTAGTCACAGATTATGTTGAATGTATATACCTGCCTTACAGCTGAAAGGGGAATAAAAACTATGTTGACAGTTAGACTACTTTGCAGAATGAGACGGATGTAACAGGATGCCAGAAAACTGCACCCGTCTCTCCTCCTCCTTCCTTCTTGTTTCTCCAGAGACTGTCAGAGCTCATCATTTGCCTTCTTCTGCATGTTAATGATATTCTGTGTATAAATACTAGGGGCATGAAGCCATTCAAAAACTAAACCTTTTGAAGCCCTCAAGATTAATTGACCTGCAAGTTCTCAACTGATAGTCATTCTATTACAGGAAATTGGCAAGAGGTGGATATAGAGTAGTGGAGGAATTAATTTTCTGTCTTTTACATTTGATAGGCCTCTGTAGAGCCAGTATAGAAAAGGTTGTGTCTCAGTGCTCTAAAAAGCAGAGGAGCTACATTTAGTACCATGTTAACAGACTCTGCTTCCACACAGGCCTAATTACTGACCTTATGCTCCTAATTTCTGTGAAAATAGGACAGCAGTGATGAAACAAGGAGATCTTGTGGTCGTTGTCTCTTTTTCTTTCTTTTCTACAAGGTTTTACCCCTCAACTTAAAAGTCTGTGCCACTCCATTGTCAGACCTTCCCATGCCTTATTTTAGAGAGTCTCTCCTTTGTATTTGTTTTTTTTTGACTTGGTAGCAGTGTGGCTCTGGGGTGATTGTATCACCCCAGTACTTTGGTGCAGTAATATCTCAACAACTACTGAGCATTCCTAGGCCACAGAGGATGGATGTTATTGACCGTCATAGACTTTGCTACGGATCAGGCTAGCATTTGTTGTTTTTGAGTCAGATGTCTTGGTGGCTAACTATAGACCATTTTCACAGCAGATGTTTTGACTTGTGTGCAGTAGAGGAAGTACAGCTGTATTAAAAATCTCTGCATTTTGCCAAGGGTAGTTCCTACTCATGCAAACAACTTAATGCTGGCTAAACATCAGTATGATATGCATGTTAGCATACTCATAGTGCATTATCACATCAGGAAGTGTATACTAATGTAGGGGCCTGTTAGCACAAATCACTACGGTACCTAACTAGACTCCCGCAGGCACTAATATCTTAAGCTGTTTTCACACATGCACTGGAGCCCTGAACTTTGTAGACATTACCTGATGTTGAGGCATGTGAGGATGCAAATAACTTAGAGGGTGTTTAAGCTGCCAGCTCTCTCATACATTTTCCCTGTGATGTCCAACTGTACCCATTTGCACTGGTGTGAAATAGCTACCCGTAATAGTCCAGTGGCCATTTCCTGGATATTTGCTACATCTGAGAAAGGACAACTGCAGGCAATGTCGCAACATGGTGCTTCTGATATTCTCCCGAATTAATGTGTGAAACAGCTTTACATAGCTGTATGCTTAAGGTCTTTTGAGTAAATCTAAAAATGGCAAATTACTTTCTATTTCTTTCAGAGGGGCATGAATCTGGTGCTCAAGTCAAGTGAAACACCTATTAAAGGAAAAGTGGCTATATTTGGGAGCAAAGGTCCACCTACACTTTAAATCATCATTGGAGGGCAAGAGATTTATGTTTGTAGAAAGTACACAGTGCTTGGGTGGAAAGCTGAGGTGGATAAAAAAAAAAGACTAAAATTGGAGCCTGGTTGTGCTTAGGGATGAGATGAAGCATCTCTGGCCACTTTTAGGGATTAACAGAGTAGAGGTGGCTGTTCCCTAAATCTCTCAACCACAAACAATAATTATACACCAAGGAGCTGCTTCTCTGTATGGGCAGATAGGTCAGTCAAGCAGAACTGGTTCAAAATGAGGGATAGTGAGACAGTCGAAATAGGTCATCCCAGAGGAATGACAGAGAATATGGTCTTCATTAGATCTGCTAATGTTAGGTTTTACTATGTCCTACTTGTCACTCGGAAAGTCTTACAAATCAGTTCATATCATTGTAGTACAGCAAGTTAACGTCTAGATTAATTTTCTTTTAATATCGCTTCTTGATTGCCACACTTCAGACTGACAGTTGGCTTATCTCATGTCTGTCAAATAACTACTCCAGTTTTGAGATTTTAAGTTGACTCACTTGCCCTTTAGACAAAGTGCATAAGGGCACTGCTCAGTCTAACATTAAGAAGCAGGCCACGCAGTAAATGGACAGATTCAGTTTACTACAAATGCGATCCTATTTTCTGCTTCACACTTATGTTATGATGATGATGATCTGGTGTTTGTATCCTGTCAGACCCATGTAAGTGTATCTAGAGGCAGAGTTAAGTAGAGTTAAGTAAAGAAATAATGGTGGAAGAACTCTGGAGTAGCAAGATATCAGCTTCATTAGATGCGATTAACATTATGGAAGCTCTCTGAAGGGGATGTCTTTGATGTTAGTGCTGCTCATCCCTTTCTTCCCCTCAACAGTGAAACCCAATCCTCTGCTCAGCTCTGGTTCTCTCCCTCCTTTGCTCTCATTCCCCTCCCTTGCTTTGTCTCTTCCTCTGGGCTGGTTGATTGATTAATGCTCAGATTGGATCCAGACAAGGGTATGGGTTTGAAGGGATTGTGTGTCTGTGTGCACTTGTTCAGTGTCTATATGCCTTGGTTTTGCTATTTGAAAGCACCCGAGGCAGAGACAGTTTAAACTGATTATGCAGCAATCAGGGCCTGTGACTCTCTGGATCGTTATGGTCACTGGCATTATAAATTTAACCAGTTGATGGCTTGCTAGCAAAAGCATTGCTTGGAGTGTTTTGGAAGGCTGAAAGGAAGTGGTGGAGAGAGGGATTAAGACATTCACTAAGGCAAAAGGGAAATGATGAAAGGAAAGAAAGTAGAAAGAGCTGAAGAATTTTATAAAACAACAGGTTGCCTTCTTTTAGCTTTATTTCAATTTTAACATTAATTTTAAAAGCTTTAATCTTTAGCCAAACAACATTATATCTGGCTGATGACATGGTACTTAGTAGAGCTCAACTGATTTATTGGCCAGGCAGTTTTATCACCAATAATGGCCTATCACAGTCCTACATTTGGCATATCCATCCACTTTCTTAACTGCTTATCCAGTTCAGACTCATGGGTTCTGGAACCTATCCCAGCTGTGTTACAGTGAGTGTCGGGTACACCCTGGACAGGTTCCCATTCAGTCCTAGAGAGACTGACATGTCTTTTCACTGTGGGAGGAAGTCACCGTGCCCCAAGAGAACCCACATTTTTTATTTACAGAACATAATTCAAGAAAAAGGTGCTTGGGTAGTTTAGAAATGGCATCATTAAATAGTAATGTTATATTGGAACTTTTTGCTCCTTGAAGTTGGCATCAGCCCCAAAAAGCTAGTATTGATTGGTCTCCTCTAATGAGCAAATATTAAACATGTTATAATACACCTTGCTAAATATTAGTATACTTTTTTGATCCTTGTGGGTAAAAGTTGGAGCATCTCCTCACAGCGGTCTTAGTGTGGCCAAACTTGTACTCCATTAAATCTGAAAATTTGAAGAAAAACTACTTCAGTTTACATTTGCCATATATGGTAGACCTGATTGTGTTCAGAAAATCTCTTTGATAGTCTTTCATTCCTCTTATTATTCCAGGAAAGACCAGCATTTGCTGTCATCAGTAAACTGCTGGTATTTGGTGCTGAACCAGACGAGACGTGAGAGCCGTGACCATGCCACCCTTAGTGACATCTACACCAACAATGTTATTGTCCGCCTGGCCCAGATCAGCGAGGATGTCATTCGCCTGTTCAAAAAGGTTAGTAAGTCTATCAGCCTCCTGTTTGTTCTTTTCTTACTAGTGCACAAAATGTCAGAATCCGGAGGTGATACACATACCAAGTAAAATGTACCTTTGGCTGCTCCCTTGTATTCTCCCTAAGGAGTCGCCACAGCGAATTAATCCACATTGGTAATTTGGCAGAGGTTTTTATGCTGGATGCCCTTCCTGCTGCAACGCTTGTGGAACTGAACCAGGGACCGTTTGCTTGTAAGGCGACCGTGTAAACCACTATACTACGGGGACACTGAGACAAATACCAAGTGACTTTCTTCAAGCTTCAGTTTGGCTGTTTAAGTATTTTTATAGCTACAATATCGTAAACCATGGGTGCATTTATCATCTCTTGTTGTTACCATGAAGTTGAACCTGCATTGTAAAGGGATGTTTGACCAAAGACACGTAGTGTACATGGAAAGAGTAAGGGGCTTAGGTCAGCATGGCCTATAGAGCAGTAAAAGCAGCTTGGGGAAAATGTACCTCAGACCCCCTGGTGTAAGCGTCTAGAGCCCGCCACTGTCAGCACATAGTAGAGATGATTGAGGTCTTATCCAAACATCAGAAGTCCATTTTCACCTCACAGGCTTTCCTGTAGGTGAACTTTACTGTGCTTACAAGGCTCCGTTCTGATATTCTTTTCTGTAGGGGTGTGTGTGGCCATGTGCATGCCCCTGTGTGTACTTCTTTGGATGTGAGTCTGAAATTTTGCCAGAACTGTAAAGGGGAAAACACTTTCTGAGTCAGGTGCCCTCAGGTGGTTTTTTTCTATCTTTGAAAGCATGAATGAAAGGCTCTGCTACTTCTTGCTGGCAGACACATTGGACGGAACCTAACAATTTAAAAATAAAAAGTCATGGTGCTCTGCAGAAATTTACAAACATTAAAATAAAATAAATGAACACTGGTGAACTGCAGAGACAGAGTGATTAAGAACAAAATGTATCTGGTAAAAAATGTATTAGCTACCACAAGCAGTCTATAAAATAGTAAACAAAGTAAGGAAAGAAATATTTTTATAAATGCCAGTATTTGTATAATATAATTCCTGACAAGTTTTCTCTATTTTACAGGTTTGTTTTGCCACTGTTGATATCTTGATTAGAATTGAAAAGGTGTGCTCGGATCAGTGTGCACTAAGATTATCTAAATTATGTAATTACAGTAGGTGTGGCAGGTATGAATGCACAGAGGTGGTATTTTCCTGCTGTCTGCTCTGTCCTCCATCAATAATTTTCTAATTTGTGCTTTTTATTGAGGGAAGATTTTAAAAATGTAAATTTGGAGGCATTACTAGAAGGGCTGTCACAATATTATCTGCCACAGCTCTTTCAGTGCATTGCATCACAGTTGCTACTCCCCCAGTGAAACCTTCCTCATCTCCCAAGCCTCTGCAGTACATGCTGCAGTCTGTCTCACCTCAAAGCCGCTGATGCATACAAATGCCATTCACCAGCTGCTCCAGCCCTCTGAGGTTATATCCCATTTATCACATTCAGTCTAGTGCTTGTTTGAGTAGAACTTATTGCTTGCAATCCATATTAAAAAAAAGACACAACATCAAGTCCTTTCTTTATTATGAAGCTGTGTTGTTTTTCTTCTTGTAGGTTCATTTTATAATCAGGTTTAAGAAAAAACTGTTCGAGGAAGGTTTTCTTTTATGAGATTCTTTAATAATTCTGTTAGTTTCTGACTCAGAAGTTGGAAGTTTTTTCAAGCACAGTTATTATAGCAAACCAGGGTGTGGACAAAAAAGTTACTTTTCATCTGTCAATGAATCATCTCAGAACTGTGAGCGGATGTGGTTTGTATTAGTGTGTTTATGTGTGTTTGTACTTATATTACCTGTGTTGTGAAGACATAATTCTGTTAGCACGGTCACATTGTGGGGTCTGATATTCCTTTTTTAGATGAAAGGAAAATCCCTCAAACACAATTTATAAAATTTTAGGATGGCCTTTTAACAAGTTATATTTAGAATAAGGGCTAAAGTTAAGAAATAGTTATTCTGCCCAGAGGAAGTGTATGTCCCCATAAAAAAAGTATAAGTCAATGTATTGTCCTTTGAAGTAATGGACATACTGTGTGTTTTTGTGTGAGCACACGGTATATTCAGCTGTTCTTTGTCTCTATAGGTGCAGCAAAGTTTCTTATAGCAGACTGCTTTTACTGATCTGACAGAAAGCCATACTTCTTTCAAATGTGAAATGACTATCAGACATCTTGCAAGTCATTATCTTGCATTGCTTTGCATGTGCCAGAAAAAATGAGTCAGCTGTTTACACTGGTAAAAGATGTGTCTAAGAAAATTTGTGTGCACGGGGGGGGGTTCTTACAAAACTTTTTTGTACTAAATGGCATTGCCATATTTGACAGCAAACCACTTGCTTCTGACTTTAGAATGCTGCTCGAGAAGCTTAAGCTATTGTACTTGATATGTATGCATCCGTATACAAGTGACAAATGTCATTATTTTTTCACTTATTAACATATTCTTAATTCTTTATTTTTTGGTTTGATTAATATTTTTGTAGCAATTGAAATGTAAAAATATACCAAATGTTTCTATAAAATATGACTCTGTGACATTAAAAAAGAAAACTCCATATTTGCTTTGTGTTTGTAGAACACTTCAGACCTTTCACATCTGATACCTTTCTTCTGACAAAGGAAAACCAGTGTCAAACATCACAGTATCAGGGCTTTTCAAACTCCAGGGAAACATTTTGGTTCTTGTTCACACACCAGTACTGCTTGTAAACCAGAATTTCATGTTCTCACTATTTTGTACCAATGCCTTTTGACAGCAGCATCAAGTTCTACATACATTTTGCTTCTCTTAGGATGTGGTAGGAGTGACAGATGGGTTCAAGGTGAGGGTGGAATTACATCAGGGATCAGCTCTGAGCCCCTTCTTTTTTGCAGTGGTAATGGAAAGGTTGACAGGTGAGGTCAGGCAGGAGTCTCTAGACTATGATATTTGCAGACAACATTGTGATCTGTAGCGAGAGCCTGGAGAGGTGGAGGTATGCACTGACAAGAAGAGGAATGAGAGTCAGTAAAAGCAAGGCAGAATGTATGTGTGAGAATAAAAGTGAGGCAGGTGGAGTACTTTACATGCAAGGAGTAGAGGTAGTGAAGGTGGACGAACTGAAATATCTGGGGTCTACCATCCAAAAGGATGGACATTGCACAAGAGAGGTGAAGAAGAGAGTGCAGCCAAGCTGGAGTGGGAAGAGATGAGTGTCAGGAGTGATTTGTGACAAAATGATAGCATTAAAAGTGAAAGGGAAGGTTTACAAGATGGTAGTGAGACCTGCTATGTTGGAGAGTTTGGAGACAGTTACGCTGACAAAAGGACAGAAGGCACAGGTGGACATTCCTATATTTATTCAAAATGCCCAGAAATTGTGTTGTGGTTAGCAGTTTCATCTCCTGGTTTAAACCTCTTGTCTGGGGCCTTTTTGCACTGGAGATTGCATACACTCCTTCTGGGTCTCCTCTCAGAGTTTCACTCTGCCACCATTGAGATAAGCTCCAGATCCCCTTTGCCCAAACTGGATGAGCGGTGAAGAAAATGGGTGGATGGAATCATGATTTGAGGACCATAATGGTTCTAGGCAGAAAAGTACTTAATTTTCATTGATAATTTACACTGTAAATAACCCAGCCACAGGGGCCCACAAGCCTAGTGCCAGTCCCAAGTCTGGGTAAATGGGGAGGGTTGCATCAGGAAGGGCATCTGGCGTAAAATCTTTGTCAAATCAAATATGCAGATTCATAACACGACTTCCATACCGGATTGGTCGTGGCCCGGGTTAACAACGACCGCCTCCGGTGCCGTTAACCAACAGGGTGGCGGTGGAAACTATGCTACTGTCGGCCTAAGACCAAGGAGGGGGAGAGGGGGAAAGCATGTTAGGAGGCAGAGAGAGAGAGAAGGAAAGGGAGGAAGGTGGAACTTTGAATGTAGGGACTATGACTGGTAAAGGGAGA